>JAQIXJ010004704.1:0-10395 GCA_034700185.1 Phthiracarus laevigatus | reverse complement strand
CAACAGGTAGTATAACTTCAGTTAAGTTATAGCGAGTATCACGTTGTCCAGTGACAACTGGTGGAACACCCCCATTCTGTTATTATCGTCAGACGATAAACGGAGTTATAGGCAGCCCTATAACCTCGAGTTCTGCGTTAGTTTAGGTCTCATAGAGTTAACAGGTAATCGTGCGTACGTTTCTCTGAGCTATTCGTGCGTATTCGGTTCCACAACACTACTTATAATATAAGTTGTGTAATACGATTTCACATTTTGTGTTGTCAATATAAACTTTACAATAGACCCGCGCCAAGTACTTGCCACTAATTAATACAATCTTACACTCAGCATCCCACGAGTACCCCACATCCAAACGCGAATAGCTCTATCTTAACGCGTTATAAACAATACGTAACTGATTTAAACTCTTCTATTTATGAACTGTTAACTTAACAGTTAAAATAATTTAACACTAGTACCAGGGTGTCCCAGATGGTGCTGGGGTTACCCATGGTTACCTACCCCCATGATTTATCAAAAAATTGACACACTAATTAAAAAATGAAAAGTTGAAAAATTCAGATTATTAATGTTTTTTTGCCAGATGGAAGAAAAATTGACGGTTGAATCCTAGTAGTTTGACAAAACCTCAAAATAAATTTTTAAATGTTCGAAAGTAACTCCACCAAACCAACACACTCTGGGTCACCATGACTAGTCCGAAGTTCCGTATTGGAAGTTTCGAAAACCAACGCCTTAATAGCTCACTTTATTTAATTAAGAAATTTAAACACTTTTTTTTGATGTCTTACTCTCGAGTAAAATAAAGTAATTTATTAGAAATAAGCGAAATGAACATTTATTAGATATTGCCGTAAATATAATAACGTATTATCTCGTATTACTCGCGATCGCGAGTAAGCAAAATTTTAAAACAAAAAAATAAGCTCTTACTCGCGATCGCGAGTAAAATGAAATTATTGAAACTCGGCTTACTCGCCATATACCGGTAACTATTAATAGTGGGAAACAAAATTTTATTTGTCCATAACTCCAGAAGCGCTTACGACACACATACGAACAAGTTATTTTTGGAAACTACTCATCAATACTTTTCATATGAAATAGATTTCATCGACTGTTCCAATTTATCCACAATTGATTAACTATTGGAACAGTTGGTGATATGTATATCAAATAAAAGATATTGATGAGTAGTTTACAAAAATAACTTCTTCATATGATTCGCATGTGCGCTTCTGGAGTTATGAACATTTAAAAGATTGTGTTAATAATTAAAAATAAACTAAATGGCGAGTAAGTCATAAACAATTTTATTAAATTTTGGATGCTTACTCACGATCGCGAGTAAAGTGAGTGTTGGGGCAAAAAATTCTTCCCTTTTCACCTTATTCTCGATCGCGAGTAATACGAGATAATACGTTATAAAAAAGTAACGAAAAGATTATAATGCTGTATGAAATATCACAGACTAAACTTGAATCTAAAACCTACAGAAAAAATCATTTCATTGAATAATAATTATGTTAAATAATGATAACACGGTTTTGATAAATTTGGTTCCAGATTCATATAAAGTGCGCCATTCGTACGATTACTTGTGCGAAAAGTGATTAATTCTGGCAAGTGTTGAAGAACGACACTTATATTTGTTGTACTGATTCAATATAGCGCTGATCGCTAACTTTGATTTAGGCATTTCTGGATTTCTCAATATATTATTCAAATTTTGCACATTTATTTTTCCTTCTTTGGTCTTTAAAACATTATCGTCTTTATTTGTTGAAGATATAACTGATGATTGGTTCTGATGTTCACTTATAATAAATGGATTTACGATATTATTTGGTTCTTGATTTTTATCATTAAAATCCGAAATTAAATTTTTAGGCTGATCTAAAGAGTGATCGCATTTTTCTAAATCGATAGTAATAACAGCATTGGTAATGTCATTCGTCTGATTATCACTAACAACAAAGTTAGTTTTAGACAATAAAATTTTTTTATTTTTTCGTTTTTTCTTCTTTTTAATAAAAGTATTATTCGCCGCAGTTTTCACAATCGCTGTACTCTTCACAACTTTCTTGTGATTTTTCGTTCGCTTTCTCTTTTTAATTTTCTCAATATTATTTCGATTAACATTGTTATTATCGGTGTCAACATGTAATTGTGTTCCACTAATTATGTTCGAAGATAACTCACAAGAATCGGAGTCAATTGTTATACAATCTATACTAAAATCCATTAATCCAATTTTATTATCGCTCAAATCCGTTTTTATTTCGTCGAGTTTTTTATACAGATCTAATTTCTTTTCATTGATTTCGTGTTTTAATTGATTTTTATCATTAAATAGTTTCTTCAAAATTTCGCATTTATCGATACACTGTCTAAGAACGACAACATTCACTTCCAGATCTTTCTCCAGATCAACCAATTCATTTGAAATTAACATTTCTTGTTCTTCAATTGATTTGATTTCATCCTTCAATTGGGTTAACATTAGATTATTACGACTATTTTTTTCCTTTTTTAATTTGATAACATTGTCATCCCTATTATGGTTAGAAACTTCTTGTTTGACAATACTGTTTTCTTGTTTAACAATACTGTTATTTTGTGGCAAATCGCGATCGCTATGATTGTCATCCGAAAACAATTTAATGTGGTTTTGATATTTCGCAAAAGTTTCTCCCAATATAGTGACTAAAAGTTTGTTTGGAAGTGCGCTTAGTTTGACCTCATAGTCAACCATATCATCGAAATCACAATCACTGGTGTCGCTAATGCTAACATTATTTTGATTACTATAATCGTTGGTAGTATTATTAGCGATCGATTCGCTATTACTATTCCGTAAGCCATAGTTAATTCGCTCCAACGTTAACGAACGACGTTTTTGTTCGTTATATTGTTTTAGTATAGCACTGATCGCTAATCGCGATTTTGGATGCGATGGATTGAGCAGTAGACTTCGTAAATCCATTGATCCTTTTGATGATGATATTTCATTCAACTGGTAGTTTATTTAATTTACTATTTATTTCGTTAATAAATTCACAATTTTCTAAGAAAAGTAACGTTAACACAATTATTGTTAAAATTCAAATAAAGTTGAAAACACGATTAATTTAAATTAGTTGAATCAATAAGTATTATGACAGTGAAATAATAACTCTGAAATAAATAATTGAGGAAAACATCAAATATATATAACTCATTTATTTTATTAATATAATATTTAAAATTATTTATAATTAAAATTGATTTGATTTGTTTTAAATATTTTATATTTACAGTATAGACGTCTACAGTATTGTTCTGTTCGTTAGCTGATTCCTAACCAAACTGAAAACCCGTGAAATCCCTTTTCCGGTACAAAACTGAAAGTATTTAAGTACCGGTATATAAAAAAGTAATAAACATCTTAAATAATCATTGATAATCATAGAATTCACAAAAATCATAATAAATAAAAACCAAACATTTTTTGTCTATTCCTATGAATGCATTGAAATATTAATCAAACTGAAATGGTGAGGGCGTAGCGTGGCTTAGTTGAACATTTATATGCATTCATAGGAATAGACAAAAAATGTTTGGTTTTGTATTTATTATGATTTTTGTGAATTCTATGATTATCAATGATTATTTATTAAAAACATATTTGTTACATTATGCAAACATTATTTTGTATTAATTATTCTGGAATATATTAGTGTGCTTGTTAGCACTTGTTAAGCACTAAAACACTTGTTAGCTAAATCTGTGAGCACCAAACAGTATGAAAAAAGTGTATTAACCAGAAAAAAATGAAGTAAATATTAAATATTGGTTAAAGGTAAAACAAAAAAGCAACATATTGTAAGCTATTGAATTTAGGTTAGAATTCGTTTTATTTTTCACTGACTGTATACGTCTGTAAAATAAAATATTACATTTCGGGCGCTATTACTTAAAATAGACCCGTATTGAATGTTTTCAAAATCACGGAAACGTGCGAACTATATCTACAAAATTACTGTATTTTGAATTTACTGTATTTGTTTATTTTGTTGCGAAATAAATTCTCGTTATTTAAGAGTTTTGCTAAAATATTTTAACTGCATTTAATATGAGTCTGATAAATACCCTTAATTTAACAAAAAATTTATCAAATGCTCAGATTTTGAGGCCATTTGTTAGATATATTGGATTAACTGCCGTCAATCATCTCAAAGAAAGTAATCGACTATTTTTATATAATAAATGATTAAAATGGTAATAATATGGATAATTTTGATTTGACAGTTCGGATAACTAAAGAAAATAACGATAAAACCATAACAATAGAAGGCGTTAAGGTTGAGTCACCGCGTACTAAACATATAGTGTGTACGCCATCATCCAATACACCATCCAATACCCGTCACCAATCGTGTCCATTATGTCGACTCAATTTACGGCGACTTAAGTATTCGGTAAAGTTGTTATTAATCATTGATTTATTAAACCATTTCCATAATTTTTTAATTATTTACGTTACATTTAAGTTTTGTTAAGCTATAAATTGTTGTTTTAGTTGAATTGCTAACAAAAAAATCATATTAAATGTTAGGATGTGCTAATTTTGGGTCAATTTGTTGAAAGTAATGGGGAAATGATGCCGCAGGCGTTCACTGGTTTATGTAACAGACAATATTTTAAAGTTAGAAAATTGGTACAACAGGCACAACGTTGTCAACTAATGACACGACCGACCAGTTATGAAGTTTATGGTCCATGGGATTCGCTAAACACTTACATCGAACCTCATGAACGACCCCGAGATCGACCATTTTATATTGTAAAGGAAGAATATTGGAGATAATTTAAATAAAGTGTTCAACAATTTATATGAACATACATTTTCAATCTTTAATTGGTTTACATTAATACAAAATTATAAAATTTCAAAATTAAATTATATTATAAAAATGCAAAAAAGGACTAGAATTTTAATTATTATCATTCATTGAACACAATTTAGTGGGAAAAATGATAAGTTGCACAATACAATGATATCTATTTAATTATGAAGTATAAAATAATTAAATAAATTACAGTTATAAATTAACGCTTTAGGTTATACGTTATTTGAAGTCTATAATTAAATATGTTTTGACAAAACGTATCAAATTTAAGCGATATGTCTTCCAATGTTATGAAATTGTGTTAAGAGATGTTGCTCACACAAAACTTATAAAGATTTTTTTGTCTCATTTTGTTTAAATAAAAAAATATGATATATTCGTTATTTGTGCACAAAATACTTGTCATAAAAAAATTTCAATGTCCAAAATAAGAAAATCTAAATCTAATTCATGTTAAACATTACAAACAGTTATTGCTCATTCAATTGCTACATATTCTAAGCATATTGTCTTAGAACCAGTTTTAATACCGTCTGAATTCAAAATTAATAAAATCTAGACTTAAGGCTATAGTTTAGAACTTTATTTTGAGAGACGGGTTGGGTTCGACTCCCGGTAATAGAAAATTTGGATGCAGATACCAAATTAAGGTAAAGTCTGAGCACAAACCTAAACCTTCGGACTCTGAGAATATGCAGAAAATAAGCAATAAGTATAAAGTTATTCAAAATAAATCAATTACAAACGTATTAAAAACATATGGGGTTTTGTCCGATGAAAACGTGGTCAACAAAGAATACAATTACTTTCAAAATTATATCTCATTCAATTTTCATAAATTTTAACACATTTAAGTTAAAATTTTGGATTAATTTATAGATTTGATTTAAAATATCAATATTGAAGCAACTGCTGTTCTTTAATCGACAAATAAATTTATTCATAAGCAATTTCAAAATTAAATTGTATGAATATAATTAACAAAAAATAGCTCAATATTACACTCAATGAAAATAAATACAGGTATTTAGTTCTAAAGCTTAGTTACTCATAGGATGGCGAGTCTAAATCTCAAGATGGGGATCAAAATCCAAAACTCAATAGACTAAATCATTGGATTTTTTATTTGTGTGGATTAACTCCAAATAAAATCCTGGTTTATACGAAAAGTTATAAAATGCTCAAAATTAATATTAGTAAATTACAAAATACAAGTAAAAAGCACAACATTCAGATATTTAATTTATACAAGTAATTCAAGAACATAAATCTGCAATTCTTATACGTTTATATAGAGAGATATAAATTAAAGCATAAAAAGGTATGTCTTTCATTAATAATAGCAGGTTAAAAAATTTAAGAGAACATAATTTCTCTATCTTAAAGCATTATAATTTTAATACTGAAAATGAAAACAAAATTAAAGTATAATCAATAAGGATCAAAAGTGTGGATAAGATATAAAGAGAATGGGAATCGAGATATTTAAAAAAGCCAATCAAAAAAGTTATGGAGTAATCACGAAACACTCGATACCAGGGTATCCCAGAGGGGCTGGAGGGGGTACCCCCCCCCCAAGAATTCTCAAAAAGTTGACCACACCCCCTACCTAAAAAATGGAAAATGAGAACTCTATTGCAGAAAAATTTTTTTAAATGTTTTTTTGGCAGATGGCAGAAAAATTGTAGCTTAAATCCGTGTAGTTTGACCCCCCTTAAATTTTGAATAGTCTGAAAGTAACCTCCTCCCAGACCGACACACTCTGGGACACCCTGCTCGATACTAACTATATTTCTCGCATAACCGGGGATTTTTTTGTATTCTAAAAAAATTGTATCGTCATTTCCAATTAACAACAATACTCCAGAAATTGATTATATAAAAATTGAATATTTTAATTTTATTATTGTTGATAATTAAGCAATTTTCCCAATGAACAAACATTGGAATTAAGCCGCATAGTCACATTAATTTATCATTGAATTAATGTTTGCTTATAAAAAAGGATTGATTAAAACTACTGAAAATGAAACTACAAAAGAATCAAATCATTTCAATAATGATAATGTTTTAATTTATGTCCTAAAATGTTAGGGATTATTAGATGCGAATATTTAAAAGTATTTGGTTAAGCATATGGCAGATATCAGTGAAAGTTGGTCTGTCTTTAGGACTAGAATTCCAACATGTAATTAATAAATCTTTTAATAAATTAGGTATGGCTTTGGGCGGATTAAGTTTTAATTCTTGTTTCTGAAGCATACGAAATACAATAGAATCGGATTTGTCAGAAAAAGGCAACTCTGCCTGACTAAGTACTTCCCAGAATAATACACCAAAAGAATAAACATCACTTTTAGCAGACCATTCATCCTCAAAAATAGATTCATATGGCGCCCATCGAAGAGGCATATCTCGATTTAAGTAACTGAAATATTCCGCAGAATAAGTATCTTTTGAAAGAGATGTGCTGCTTATTTTAATATCCATTTTTGAGGTAATTAAACAGTTACGAGTTGCGATGTCTTTGTGAACATACCGATTGTTGGTTAAATATTCCATACCAAACGCGATTTGTTGAATAATTCCAATTATCTGAGGAAATGTTAGCGCAGTTGGCTTTGGGCCACGACGTATACAATCGTCTCTTGTGGCCAATAAAAATTGCTTTAAGTCACCCCAATCGCTATATTCTAAGATTATTAAAAATGGGTCAATTTCGCGACAAATTCCAAGCAGTTTCACAACATTTTCGTGATTTAATTTGTGAAACATATCCATCTCTCTTCTATATTCAATATGAATATTTTCGTCTTTCGAATGAAGCGCTTTAACCATAACGATCAGCCCATTCTCACAATTTTTTATATTAGCTTTTGCAAGAAACACTTCCCCAAACTCTCCATTACCCAACAAACATAGTTTTTGCAAATCTTGTCGCGGATATTTTAGCATTTCGTATGGCGATTGGCTCCTCTTTGAACTGTGAGAACTAGATGTTTGGGAATTAATATCGCCTTCTTTTCGTACAGACATATGCTTTTGTTTATCGCCATTTGAGGAAAGTAATCGGTGTTGCTCTGGATTAGTTGGGTTCTTGTTTCGTTCAGTCATTTCCAGATTGACATTTTCAGTTTTATCTGATTGAATGGTTTGAGTTAGAAGTTGTGCTTTTCGTTTAGCCCTTATATATCGACAATAAATCATAAGAGTCATAACCAGAAACATATATAGAGCTGCGGCACCCAATGTTATGGTAACAGTTCGCGTCATTTTATTATTATTCTCTTCAGAATTCGAACTGAAATGATTGATAATATAGCTTTCAGCACTCATTACAGTTAATGTAATTTCCGTTCGTTTAAAACCGCCACTATTACCGGCTATACACCCATACTTTCCCGTATCATCCAAATGTACTTCACTTATTTTTAATGAACCGTTCGGTAATACAGTAAAACGATCATCAAAACCATGCAGAATATTGTTTTTATCCCATTTGATTGTAGGCGTTGGTTCTCCTTCTGCTTTACAATCAATTAGTGCTGAGTATCCTTCGATAGCTTTTATGCTAGAATTTGGCACAATAGTAAAATTTGGCATTACTATCACTGTTAGATATACGCTCGCATTGATTGATCCCTGAGAATTGGTTGCTATACACGTATAGTTTCCAGCGTCCTCTCTCTTCACGCCATTAAACTGAAGAGTTCCGTTATTATCGCGAATATGAGACAACCATTCGAGTATTGGTATGTCGTCTTTAGTCCATTTAATCCATTTTACGAAAAGTGGAGATAAACCTCTAGCTCTGCACACAAGTTTTGCGTTTGACATTAGTTCTACATTTTTATTTGTTGGTAACGGAGAAAATTTCAATTTTTCTCTCACAATAACAGTCACTTGTTTCGATGGAATCGGTTGTTCTAATGTAGAACTCAATGTTGAATTGATTTCGCAAACATATTTTCCAGCGTCACTCATATGCGTATTCTTAATAACGAGCGATCCATTGCGAGCCAAATGATAATGATGTGACGATTCGCTCACATATGTCCCATCTTTAAGCCATTTCCAGTGCGAATGTGAACTACCATTATGTGCACAATCGATAACAGCGATCGCGTCTTCATCCACAGCCAAATTAGTCACATTAGATGGAAATGACGCTTCCATAGTATCTGAAAAACGCTTCCTCTTTTGCATTTCATGATGTTTTCCATGTCGTGGTGGGAATGCGTTCGCTAAACCATCAATCGTTAGTAAACAAATCACAAAATACATAAAATTACGCATTTTCATCAAATTCGATGTTGGGATGAATGAAACGTATAAACCAAATGATTAATAAATAAAATGACACATTTTAGCGGAATATAGTTTATATTGAATAAACTTTAGTATTATAAACAAATGACATCACAATTATACCAATTATTCGTACATTACGCCAACAGTTATTCAATACGTTTAAGCGTTAACTACAGTATGATAACATTAATATAAATAAATATTAATATAACCAAACATCAATTACGTTTTATATCATAAACTGTTAATTAAAAAATCATTCAATTTAAACACTATTTTACTAGATTTAATTGAGATGAATCATTTATTTACGATTATAAAATTCTAAATATTATAATTAATTAAAAATATAATATTTTAATGTTGATTGAATGATAAAATTAATTAAACGTAATTTGTTAGTTAT
Source organism: Phthiracarus laevigatus (assembly GCA_034700185.1). NCBI lineage: Eukaryota > Metazoa > Arthropoda > Arachnida > Sarcoptiformes > Phthiracaridae > Phthiracarus > Phthiracarus laevigatus. Next base: position 783 of record JAQIXJ010004704.1, on the reverse strand, counting down.
GTCTGTTTAGTCTATGGGTTTGTTTAGACTCTATAATACATTAGTTCGGATATTCTAGAGAGTGCAGTAAAAGCGGTGTTTTTGTAAAGATCAGTGTAAATGCTAGATAGAGCGCTATAATGGGTTATCCTATAATATAATGATATTTTATTTTCAATTAAGATTTAATTAGTATTGTTGTACAGTAACATTTTAATGAATAGTTTATAATTTTTTAAAAATTATATTTTTTACAACAAAATTATTCACATTCAAATATATATTAGAAATATCATTTTAAAAAATTTGTCATATTATACCCATGTTTATTAGTATTAGCTCTTCATAGAAACTATTTTTTTGGTAACTTAAGCCATTGATAATGATTGTTGTAAAGCAATCGAAACACTCGAGTGTCTGGCTCTGAACTATAAGGTTCAATGTAAATGTGAATAATTTTGTTGTGAAAAACCATTATATAATTTTTTTAAAATTATAACTAGAGAGTCAAAAAGATAGCATTTGCTACTTTTTTGTTTCATAAATTATAAGCATATAATTGTTATATGTGCACGAATTACATAGTTTGGAATTACATCGTTTTAGCTCCATTTATAAATGCTATAAAAGCTATAAATTCTAATAAATGCCATTTTTCTCAAAATAGAAATATTGTCATTTAAATCAGATTAGTTTTTGTTACCCCTTGTCCATTTTTTTCAATACTACCAAAAATTCCTAATAACTTACTTTTCAAAAAACTTTTTAAACTTCATTATAAAATAGACTAAGAGAGATTTAGAA
>JAQIXJ010004703.1:0-10395 GCA_034700185.1 Phthiracarus laevigatus | reverse complement strand
CCCTTAATTAGAATAAGAAATTGGTAAAATCCCTTTATTAAAGTAAAGATCAAAATCCCTTAATTAGAATAAGAGTGTGCATACCCGACGGACAGACGGACATACCCAAATCCATATATCTGAATTTTGCAAAGTCAAATAAAAAAATAATATTCAACAATAAATATGAGTTATTTTAACATATTAAGATTAGTTTATTATTATATTTCAAAAGCAAAAATATTTTATTGATGTATGCAAACTTATACGAAATTTGAAATATTTTATGGTGAAAGTTTGTCTTTATTAATTACTAACACACGCTCAATGAGCTTGATGAATTTAACTTTAGCTTAAGCTTACAAATTTAAGCTTAAGAGATGTACAGCTTCTTACTAAATCTATTGTTGGGCTTGCCTGAGCTTGAGCTTTCTACCATCATTAGCTATGTATAGATAAGTCTAGATATAGATTTTTGAAAATAGAATTTTTATTGCTACTTTATTAATTAATCGACAATATAATACTGTAATAAAAGTTTTTGTACCGAAACTTGAAAATTCTGTATATGAAAATTTCTAATTGCCACTAAAAAGATGCAGCATGCTATGAGTTCCTTAGATTATATAAAATAAGATTTGCAAAAACATCAGTTTAAGGTATCAAAATACATTCATTAACATAAAAATGCGAACGTATAGATGTACAAACGGAAGTACATGGTCTTATTGAGGTATGAGGTATTGAAGTAAATGCATGAGGTCTTATTTTGACAATATATATATCAAGTACTATATATTTCAGGTTCTACCATAGATACTCAAGGGGGTGGTTGACCAGGCTTGACCATTAGATTTCTTATGTTTAATAATAAAGAGTAAATCTTTAAAAACAAAATCACAATTAATAGCCCAAAACAACACAACTACACTACTCGATAAGATGTTTAGTGATTTAAACCAAATACAAAAGTCTTTATGGCATATTAAAAATTTGCCATTATATGATTGATATGTCTGTGCGTAGGTGTGTCTGTCCCCTCATACTGCTGATCCTTATAAAATCATATAGATTATAAATACCATCCCTTATTCAATATGCCATCATATGTGTGTTCCACTCTTGTTTTATTATATCGTATTTTTAATTGAAATTGAAAAGATTTTTGCAACAACCAAAAAATATAATTTTTTATTACCAAACTTTGTTCCTAAATATCCGATGTCGGAGAATATTATATAAATTATATACAATACATGATAAATGAAAATTTAACAACAGTTAGACAAACAATTTATCAATTTTTGAAACCTTACGAATTTAATACCATATGGACAAACGTCCACATGATATGGATAAAAGCCAACAATGACAAAAATATATATACACTGCTAATGAAAAATAAATAACACACAACAAGTTAATTTTAAATCTTGCACAATTAAACGCCTGAAACTTTATTGAATATTTTAAACAAATGTGATAATTATTTTAATTTTAACATTTTACTCATACAACATAACATCTACATAAATACGATTAACATTTTACAAAAAATAAGAATCAATTATAGTGTTCTATCTTTTATTTTTATCAATCTAAAATTCAGTTATTTTACAGTCTTGATTAATTCACTTTTATTATACCATCAAATTAGTTAAGCTACAAGATATCTATGGTCGCAAAAGGTGGCATCCGTACACTTATAAGGGTTAGCATTAACGCATTTGAAACTACCCGCGTTTATTTCTGACCTAAACGAGCTCATATCACGCCAACCGCCGTCATCCACACATACCTCGCAATTATTAGAATTGCAGCCGTTATTGCGATAGATGTAGCAAATTGTTCCAGCTTTTGCTTTTGCTGAAAGGAATTTTTTGCCGATGTCAAGGAAGCAAAATTCATTAAGGTTATAGGTTGTCGATACGCCATCAAAATTTTTCTTCTTGTACAATGTAAGGCCACATTTAATACTACAGATGAGTCCAATGAATGCACAAAATAACAGAGTTAATTTCATTTATATTTAATACTAATAAATTATCAAACAATTTAACTACAGTAATAAGTAATTGATTTGTTTAAACGTTGACTGTCTTCCTTTTTATATGCGTTTTACTAGAAAAAAGCTGCAGATAATATTTGCTTTATAATATAGGTTTGTTCCATATGGGGTTAAAAAATTAATTAGTATTTATGTAAAAAGTTATTTTAAAAAGCCAATTTTTAAATTTTACTTATCATAACTGCAATTTTTATATTGTATTCGCGCTTTAATAAATTATATACTGGAAAGTTCTATCACTTTATTTAAGGCGTAAATGATAAAAATACCTTTGCCATAGAAATTAAATTTCCAGATTAAGGTTCTATTATTTACAGAATACGTTTAGGATAACTTTTACTAACTTATTAATAATGTTGGTTAATTTGAAAATTTTTGACTCACATTCATAAACCCTCTTAATTTTTGAACACACTGAGTTACTAATGTTTCGCAATAACAAAACATTTTATGAATATTATTACGTATGCAACTCCATATCGAATACAGATTTCGATCAATCATGTGTCAAAAACGAAAATTACGAAAATAATTAAATTTTTAAAAATTATGACGTTCTGCACATGAACTGAGGAAAAGTCATATTTTCTAATACCATCCTTTTAAAAACATTCTAGAACTCCCATTTTAGTTATTTAATAAATAAATCTATCGAAATTAAAAATAATATAAAATTTGTTATCGCTCATAAACAACAAGTGTTATCATATTTATAAAAGCTATTTATAAACATTATATTAATAACAACTGTTATATAATAGAAATAGATAACTATGTATTGATCCTAACCATAACATTGATTTAGTCAAGACTGAAATTAGAAACTTATTCTAATCTAATTTAAATGTGTAGTTAGCAAATTTTAAGGTATCAACTTTAAGGTAGCAGGATTATGAAATTAAAGTATTTTCTGGACCACGGTTGAACCTCCAAACCGCCAATCAATTTATATAAGATTTTTCTCTATTGAAAAGCTATCACGAAAATTATTAAAATTATTGAATAATATAAAACTTATAAATATTCTTAAAATATATATACTTATAAATTAAAAGCAGCAAATAATAAGTCTCTAAACGTATTTGCAAAACTATCGAATATTAAATTATATTATTTATTTCTAATAAATTCTAATTAAATTTTATTACTGTAATATTACAATCTTTATATAGATTTAAATACAATTGATTGCAGGTTTGCAAAAGTTTTTTAATATTAAGTATATACCAATAATAACAAATTTATATAATTTTGTTTATATTGAATATAAACTGAATTAAACTAATATTATAATAAATTGAGTTCTCTATGGATCTTCGTTCTTGTATAAGATATTTTTCCAAAAATAGATGCTTTTAAAAATGTCTAATTTTGTCGCATACAGTATTGTGCGATTAGAAAATAATTTATTTTGAAAAATTTCTATTTGATGGCTAAACAAAAATAAAACCCTTGATATAAACTAATATATATTCTAAAAATTTTTTATTTCGACTTTTTTTAAATTAAAATTAAAACACTTTTTCAATTAAATTTAATCAAATAAAATTGCTGGTGGTGTCTGCGCTTAAATATATTTTATGCGTGCATTAGAGAATGTAAGCGAATTTACAAATTGTCAAGTTCGGGTACGATATCCGACAAAATTTTCGGGTTGTGTATGTATGGGCTAAAACCTTGTCAAGTTTAGGTAAGATTTTGAAAAATTGTTTACAAATCACGACTTTCATAAAACACAAGGCATACAAGCTTTTGAACATACGAATATTTGCAAAAAACTTAAGAAAGAATTTTCCATTTTTAAAATTAGAACATTAATTATAACTAATTTAATTGTAACACTAGTACAATTTATAAATAATGTTGTATTTTTATGCTATATATTATTAAAAGTCATTGGAATTCGTATTGGGATTGATTATAGGGATGGGATCGAAAAAGCTATCGATTTACTTGCCAACTCTGCAAGGCATAAATGAAATCGTTTGGAGTCACATAAATGAGGGTAATAGTTAAAAAAAATTAGAGTAAATATAAATAAAAATAAGATCAATCATCATTAAACAAAAGGTATAAAAGTCGGTTATGACTGATTATTGAGTATCAAAAGCTAAATTGTTAACAGCAAAGAAATTGCTTCTTGTGATTGTATTATTTAAAAACCCTTATATAAAGTTAGAATGAATAATAAATTAATAGCTTATTTTATCTCATTATTTAATATATGTAGTGCGAAAAACGTACAATCAATACTAACACGATCTGTAAGCACCGAAAATGGTTTGGTTGTTGGTACGAATAGCTTAGTAAATGGCACCAATATCTATTCATTTAAGGTAATTATTAATTGTTTAAATTAATTGTTGCATAAGCATGTTATAAACAGGAATCGGATTTTTATGGTGTTTTAAGGTAAAAATTATAGTATGGTATTATGTTGTTTTTAAAAGCAAATTATGGTATGGATTATGGTGTTTATTTTTGCATTTATTTAATAAATATAAGAAACAAACAAACATTAGATTAAAAGAGTGATTATCAATAATGCATTCAATATTAATTTAGTTCAGGTTGTCCCAGATGGGGCTGGCACAGTGTACCCCCCCCCCACCCAAAAAAAATCTCAAAAAGTTGACCCCATACCTAAAAAATGAAAATCAACAATTCAATGTATTTTTAATGTTTTTTGGCCAGTTCCACAAAATTATCGTTTAATTCCGAGTAGTTGATCCCCCTTAAAATTTTGAAAAGTACAAAAGTAACCCCCTTTCCCAGGCCGAAACACTGTGGCACACTGATTTAGTTTATTAGAGTAAAAACAAATTAATGTATATTTTTCTAAAGTTTTAATATTCATATGAGATTTATCTGTTAAAACTCTTAATATTTAAAAATAAACTTCTAACTTCTACAGAAACAAGTAGCGCAAACCTGGTTTTACATTAAAATTCATAGTTATTCTTCATTTTATAATTATTTTACTAACATTTTAAATAATTATGGTTTATATTTATGCATTTTTAAAATTATGGTAAATTATGGCATTAGTCTATATTAAATTATAGTAAATTGTGGTAAGTTAGGTATACCATAATAATCCGATTCCTGGTTATAAAACAATATGTCTTTGAGTTTTGTCTTAATAAAAAGGCAAATCAAAAAGCGGTTTTCGTCATAAAACATTAATAAGACATTTATAAATTTACATGCCCGATGTACATTATCAAATTATTACTTTTATCTTCTGTATTACAATATTTGCAAACAATTATTGCAAAGCATAGTTCCCGCATATATTTTCTTGTAAAAATCGTTTTAAATTTATTGCGTAAGTTTAAAACCTGAAACGGGTAACTTGAAACTCTTTCTCCCAAAAGCCAAAATTGCAGTAAAACAGTTAAACTTACGAATTAAGTTAACTGACTTACAAATGCGGTAAAACTTTCCATAAAGTTGGTTAACAAGTATTTGCTTAAAAAAAGAATTTGGTCCAAAAAATTGTTATTGCTTCATATAAAAGTAAAATGAATAAAAGTATTCGATTTAATTGAAAAAGAAGCGCTGGAAAAAATAAGCCTTCGAAACGTCTAAAGAAAATTACGATATAGTGATTACAAATATTGTTATGCAGAAGATAATAGTAAGTATTTAATTAATAAGAATATTCACCATTATATATATATATATAGGCTAAACACAATAATAGCTTAAATATTGATTATTTAATAGCTTTCTAGTAAATAAATGAAAGAATTTTCGAAACGTTTTTTTTGTATGTTCTAAATTTAAATGAATTAAAAGACTAATTTTACTTACATAAGTCGTAAAATGTGTTTTATAAAAAAATAAAATAGAAATTCACAATATTAATACACAAAATCCACAATGTTTAAAACATATTGATATAGGGAATACCTTTCGCAAAACCTCCGATTGGAAACTTACGGTTTCAAACACCAGAGCCAGTAAATAATTGGAATGGAACTTATATGGCAACCTACTATCGACCTGCTTGTTGGCAACCATTACCACCTGGTTTAGGTGTACCATCGTTGAGCGAAGATTGTTTATATTTGAATATATGGACGCCAACATTGAATAGTTCTGCAAATTTATCGGTTATGATTTGGATATACGGAGGAGTTTACAATATTGGTTCTGGCAGTCAAACAATTGGAGAAAAATACAATTTATATGATGGAACCTATCTATCATTAAGAAACGTTGTCGTGGTTTCCTTTAATTATCGTTTAAGTATTTTTGGGTTTTTGTATGGAAATAGCAGTGAAGCGCCAGGAAATGCTGGCCTTTGGGATGAAGTGATGGCTATAAACTGGACTCGACGTAATATCGCTAACTTCGGCGGTAATCCTAATGATATAACTCTATTTGGAGAAAGTGCTGGCAGTTTCTCTATCACTGATTTAATAGTTTCCAACACTACATATGGCATTAGAGATTGGTTTAGTAAAGCTATATTTTTATCAGGTGTGTGTAAAAACCAATAACTCGCGGTAAGATAGATGTGCTCGCTTTTAATTTGACCCGTTTAAAGTTTGAAATTTAAGACTAGAAATTAAGAATTCATCTGTGATTAAAAGTTAAAGTTAAAAGTTTTAGAAAAAAGTTAAGTTATAAATATATTATTATACCATTTAACATGATATGATAGTTTTTTTTTGTCAATAACTTTCACTCGACTATATTTTAAAGCTAAATTATAAAAAATTTTTGTTTAGTTTAAAGCTAATAAATATAAAACTTCAATAATTTTTCACATAATCCTGTTCTGGGCCTTTAGATAATTAACTAAATCCATCATTATTTCTTTTTGACATAAATGCGAAGCGTTTTCAATGAAACCAACCATTAAACTCAAAACCAACATAAATTTAAAGTTTCGATGTAAATTATTTATGTGCATTACCGATACATTTATGTGTCGGTAACTTTTTAAAGTTGTCATAATAAATGAATTGCTAAAATATATTTTAGGCACGGTTAGTGAAATCAGAAGCGCAGAAACTGCATACGAATTATCGAGAAATTTTGCAATAAACAAAGTCAAATGTGTTGACGACGATACATGGATTGAATGTTTAAAACTCTTACCAGTGAAACGACTATTTGCGTCCGAAATTATATATGAAGTATTTCTATTATCATTTGCATTTACACCTATATATGGAGACACATTAAGATTGATCCCATATAACCCATACGAAGCGGTTAAACAGGGATATTTCAGGCAAGATATCAACGTTTTAATGAATCACAATGAGATGGAAGGAGAATTTGTTGGATTAGTATTTGATATTACGAAAGGTTTGGGAGGTAGATATTCATCCTTTGTTGATCGACCGAAACTTATATCAAAGCGTATTGTTGAGAAAGATGTTTTAAACCAAATATTCGTTAACTGCCCATTCAAAAAACAAGTGGCCGAAGCATTCGTGAGTCCATTTACACGAAAACAAGTTATATTAAATCCCCAACCAATTCGACGATCGGTTGTTTATGCATTGGGTGACTATGTAATAGCGTGTCCAGCTGTACTGTTTTGCAGTTACATTACTCAATGGCCATCATTCACAGGAAAGGTATATCAAACTAGACTAACATATCAAAATTCGTTGTCACTACTAAGAAGCGATTGGTCAACCACTACGCATACCGATGATTTAGCGCTTGATTTTGGTTTACCATTATTTACCCCAAAATTTTCGAACGAAGACATATTCATAAGCAATAAAATGATGGATTTGTTTACTCATTTTGCTAAAACGTTAGTATCTGTTTGATTTAAACGTTATAATACAATTATGAATAGGCAGTGACATTTGAAGGTAGTTATTATGAAAAACCGAGAGAATTTTCAAATTTTAAATATTTCCATTTGGAGTTGAATGAGAGAATGGTTATACTAATTATCGCAGTTTCGTATACTAGTTTTAATTTAATTATAAAATAAAACTATTATGCAAACTATAAAATAAAACCATTAGTTTAAATGTAAAACTTATAATAATTTTAGTGCGAACCGGCACATCTAAAATGTAAATCCTGGAAACCGGGAGATTTAGTATCCATATGTTAGGGTAGATTGACAGCTAAATATGGTGAAGTGATAATCCAGGAGAATTTCAGAATCCGCAAGGTTGATCACCTATATGTGCGTGCAGTTTGTTTGGGTAAATTGACAACACCATAAAACATTCATTTATTTGAAAAATGAAATTTTTAAAATATATATAAAATTCGTTGTTATTCATAACTGAACATAGATTTAACATACGACTAAAATATTATTATAACTAATTTCATGAATAGCGATTTACAAACAGTATTTTTTGAAATTTAGTGGTGAAGCGCTATTACTGAATCCTGCAGTTTATGGTGATTGGCCATCATATTCGGTTACTAATGGTATGGTGAATGCATCATATATAGAATTACATCCAGATTTAGATCGTTTGGGGAAAAATTTTGTCAACCGATATCGTGGTAATGATGGATACTTTCCTAAAAATGTATACAATTGTTTCAACTTTTGGGAACAATACATATTAAGTTCTCCGATTTGTATTCCAACACAATAAATGCCAAAATCGATACAAATCAGATTTGGTTAACTCTATCATTAAGATTAACAAATTTGATTAAATGTGTAATTTTCTTTCATTAATTGTAATTTATTTGCATAGATTAAATGATAAAATTTATTTGGGTGACTAAACTCTAATCGTTTTACATAAGCTAAAATGTGTAACCTGGGGGCTGGGGTGGGCTGTAGAAAAGATATATTGTAATTTTCATGTATTTTTCTTCAAACATATTAGTCTTAATTTTTATTAATGATTTATTATAAAATTACTAGAGAACGAATTTTCTTGCAATACTGTAAAAACAGGTTAAAACGGGAGCAAAACGGGAACAAAAAATAGCCAAAAATGATTCGAGAAAATTTTATTGCTATTGAACCAAAAATTTAAAAAATTACAAAAAAGAATTGAATTGAATATAATAAAACATCTTTAAATTATTTTCTTAACAACTGTATTTTATCGTTTAATAAATTTAAATTGGGAAAAAGATCGTTCCATTTCTACTGACACAATTGGAGTGAAAGTTGTAATTTTTCGAAGCTCGTAATCTGGCATATTGCAAACAACGTTGTAGTTGGGATTTTTTTCAAAACACTTTATAAATTTCGTTTTACAAATCAATCTAATTAAGATAAAACATCGTTTACCATACTTAGCTGTTCATCAAATGATAAATTTCTTTCTTCAAATTTTGTTAATAGTTTGGGTAGAAACTCAGAGTTTTAATGTTAATTAATTCTGTAATTATTAATTACACAGTAGAATCACTTTAAAATAATGATTTGCGGTTAATAATATTTATTGTGATAATTCAATAGTTTTCAAGAAAACCATTATTATAAACGCAATTATCTGTGAAATAAATAATCAATAATCGTTAAAGTTAGTGCATTAATTAAATTAAAATTAATTTGTGCAAGCAATAAGAATTTAAGATAAGTTATGATAAAGATAATTATGTTTATTAACTCAAAAATATGCGCACCTAATAGTGTAATTTTTTTATTTTGATATTCTACTTGATAATATATAGTGTTATTGTCATAAAATTTGTTGATTGAAATATTATTTAATACCTGGTAAAAGCGAAAGTAATTAATTAAAAACACATTCCAAAAATAAAATCCAATTTCCATTTGTGATGTTTTTTCAATAAAAGATAAAACCTATTAAGAAGAATAAAATAGAAAAATTAATGTAATGATAATTTAATTGCCTGTTTGTCATAAAATCCTTGTAGCCCTCAGTGGTGTGGTGGGTTAACGCTATGTTCACCTACTTTAACCCTTGAGCAATGACATATGTTAGGTTGCGTCCAGAGTGCGTCGCATCCTTTAGTGGGAGTTACCCAGGTTGTCCCAGAGAGGGGCTGGAGGGGATAACCTCACACCAAGAATTCTCAAAAATATGACCCCCCTACCTAAAAAATGAAAATTGCCAACTCTATGGGGATACATTTTTTAATGCTTTTTTGACCGAGGGTAGTTTAAATTGTCGCTTTAAATCCGAGTAGTTTGACCCCCCTAATATTTTGAAAAGTCGGAAAGTAACCTCCCCCAGACCGACACACTCTGGGACACCCTGGAGTTACCTCATATCTCGTGTAGACTATTACACACAAATATGAGATTGCTTTTTGTGTTTTTGTGACGTTGATAGGCTTTGGTAGTGCTAAATGAAAAAAATAAATAGTAAAAAGCTTTATGCATTGGCGTATCCAATTCGTTGTGTATTCGTTAAGAT
>JAQIXJ010004702.1:0-10398 GCA_034700185.1 Phthiracarus laevigatus | reverse complement strand
ACTCAGGTGGTCTAGTATTGGATAAAAAATGCGATAATATCACTGAAGGTGACAACGGTGGGATTCGTAGACGAAATAGCAACCGAAGATTTAGAGGTGGAAGAGCCAGAAATAATGGTACGAATCAATTTGAAAATGTTGGTAGATTTAGACGAAACTGAAAACGATTCAAATTGAATATCAAGTGCTTTTTATGTATTATCAAAACATATAGCTATATTACTTAACAGGAATTATTGCTTTTAACAATTATTTGACCAACTAAGCGATAAAATATTTTTTAAATGATTGTTTATAAATGATTATTATATTTTATCGAAATTTATTAATAAAATATACTTGGAATTTACAGTTATTAAAATTGATTAATTAAATAGACAAATGAGAAATTAATAAATTCAATGCAATATTGAATTCTTTCGTGGATCTTTATAACACCTTTAAATTTGTAATAGCGTTTAATTAATTAATTAGTAAGATTTATATAAAGAGTGAGACTCTATTGTTCCCCGATTACATTTTGTAAAACAAACAGAAAATGTGGTATAGGTGAACACGAAATTAATAAAGATTTGAAATAAATTTTCATTTATCACATACTTAAGATATTAACTTATTTATACAAGTTTAACGTGGCAGTTTAAAGAAAATTAATTTATCGCACAGGACGGAACGTTGGTTAAACAACGTTAACAACGGTTACATTTGATATTTTCGTTCAATAGTAAATTAGCTAACAATTAGTATAACAAGGAAAAATCTTTAAATTGTTTTAACTTCAAGTTTGACTTAGGGAACAAATTGAAGATTTAGATTGATCTATCATTTTCTTTATATCGTTTTTATTTTCCTCTATTGTTTAAAAATTTTTATTAATTCAAACAAATTTTTAAAAAATTTTTAATTTTTTAATTAAGTTCATTAATTGAAATTAAAGTTGTGACAATTGGGTAACCACACATTTTCATATATTATATTATATTATATTTAGAGCCTCTAAATTAGAGGCCATAAAGTTTCTTAAATTTTAATGTAAATATTAAATGAAAAATCTTATCTATTACAATAATCAACTAATAAAAAACTTAAAAAATCATTTCGTTAGTTTCAAATGTAAATCACTTGAAGTAAACATATTTAATGTTTGGATTAATAAAAAAAGGTTAAAATAACGGTTGGCAATCCATTTTATTATATATATATATATCACAATTTTTATGTAAATTAATTATATTTTTAATTAAAATTTACAACCTAGAATTTTTATTTTTAAATAATAATTCTATGTTTCTAACCTAATTTCTTATCTTAATATTTATAAACTATCATATCTTAAAAGATAAGAAAATTTTTATAAATTGAATCAAGGAATTGCTAGAAGTTCGTTTATTAAAATAAACAAAACAATCACTTAATTAACTATTTAAATATCAATAATTCGTGCGTAGCTTTGGCTTAAACCTAGTTATTTATTTTCTTTATATTCTTTATCTTGTCTACTTAAGCTTTTTAAAGTTAAGGTAAAACCTTATGCCTTTTACGTTCTCTTTGGCAATGAAAAATAAAAAAAATGTGTTTAAAATAAAATAAAAATATTTTAATAAAATGTTAAAAAATTATGGAAAAGTTGAAGTTAAAATACAACTTCCTGTAATGGAAGAAAAGGTTAAATAAAAGCAAAATTAAAACAATATTAGAAAAAACATATACATGTATAATTTCACATTGAAACAAAACGTAACTTAAGACTATGAATATTGTTAAACAAGAACTACAGAAAAAGTTACATAAAAGAACAATAAGTAAACAAATATTTACTTTCGTGTATTTAGATAAGTAATAACCCTTAAATCGTTTTTATATTATACAACCATCATCTTTTCGGAAGTATATTACCTAATATTACAGGTCGTTGGCATTTTAAGTAATAGATATAAAAATTTTTTACAAAAATAACATAACGATTTCACTTTCGAAATACGAAAAAACTTATGCAATAAATTATTAAATTGTTTAACGATTAAAATAAAGTGAACCAAAAATGTACGACACTCTATTTTTAGTATTTCTCGTAATAGTAGAGATCGCCGTTGTGCTCACATTTATTTCAAATATCTACACGTGTCTGATATTTTTCAACAAAGAAAACCGAAAACATCGGTATAAATTGCTGTTAGGAAACATAGCCGTTTCCGATATACTATTCATATTCGGTTTTGTGGTACCATTCCTGGCTGTCACTCCAACCGTCATCTCCCGTAACATACGAATCGCACAATTCATACAATCGTTGGCCAACTATCTAAACGCGATTACGTCGTACGCCCATTCAATAACGATGACAGTGCTAAGCGTAGATCGCTATTACCACTTGCTATATATCGATACGGTCATCAATCCTTTTAACCGAATATCGACGAAAATCCTTATGTCATTGATATGGTGTTTGTCGCTAATCCTTTCTCTACCGTTTTTGTGAGCTTTAATATCTACACATTTATTTACGGGACCATGAGTATGGAATGCGTCCATATTCAGTATTGGTTGAATTTAACGCAACCCTATTTAATTACGAAAATTTTGGTCTTTGCACGTTCAGCAGCCGATTTTTGCTACAATACCTCATACCGCTTACTATAACCGGTCATAATTACGCCCGGATTTGTTACCAAATGTGGAAACTTAAAAATACGCCGATAGCGAGTGCCGATTCGTTTAGTAACCAACAAACGTATATCGAAAACTATAAGCAAATTAAATTGTTTGTGGCCGTTGTCGTAGTTTTTGCCGCATTTCATTTGGCATTCTATATCAATATTTTGGGTGCATTACTAACCGCACCAAACTATGGCGCCGTTCAAAAGCATAAACGTTCTTCGTATTTGTTTTACGCGGCATTCGTTATTAGCGCAACAATCAACCCCTTTATTTACTGGTGGATTAATGATAAGTTTAGGAAGAGTTTTAAGTTAATGGTCATAGATAAGCCACCTTTTAAGCAGTTGATTGCACTTTATAAATGGATATTTAGATTGGTCTTCAGGGAAAATAATAATAATGCAGCTTAAAATAGTGTTGTCAAACTTTCAATTTTTTTGCTTTTATTTTATTTTTCTAAAATTCAAATAAAAATTGGATTTTTAATTTATTTGATTTTGCTTAAAATTTTTTATTTCTATTGTTAATAGTAAAAGTAAAAGTAAAATTAAAATATTTTTAAGTATATTTATTTTACTTTTACTTTTTGTAAGATATTTATTTTAATTGTTTATTATTTTTACTTAAAGCAAAAGTTAAAGTCAAAATATTTTAGCTTTTGCTTTTACTTTAAAGTCGCTAAAGAACCAATGTAAATGGAAATCGTTTACTTGTCATATAAAATGTTTGAATCTTTTTAGTATTAAGTTTTGTTTTTTAGTGATCACTAGGGAAGTGAAAATCGTTAATTAACGATTCAACAAAACATTAACCATTTCTATAAAAAAACATGTAATAAACCGATTAAGACTAAAATTTAAAAAAATTAAGTAAACGAATTAAACGAAATAAACGATTTTTGACATATCAAACGATTTTAGACATTTTTAACTATTTTTCAGTTTTCAAAACAACATGTATGTAATGTAAAAATAAGATTATGAAAACTAATTAAGAAAAAATTCAGATTTAGATTTACTTTACTTCAGACAATGTTAATTTTGAGAAAAACATTTTTTCCGTTAGTATCGGTTGATGTTGAAAGATCTTTTTTGAAATATAAAGCATTTTTTAGGGACAATAGGAAGCGATTCACTATAGAAAACATAAAGTATTATATGACTTTGTATTATAAATCATTTTTGTAGCTAAAAATTAAAATTTTTCAAACGATTTTATAAACGATTTTGCACCTTTTTTCTAACGATTTTCACTTCCCTAGTGATCACAATCTTTTAATAATTATAAAATAAAAATTGTGAAGTTAGCAAGATTTTACGATTAGAATACAAACAAAAAGTATCAAAAGTTATATGGTTATTGCTTAAATAAATAAATGAAATTACCTAAATTCAGGGTTTTAAAGGTCACTTTTGAATCTCCCACTTAATATACGAATATTTGTATTACCAAAAATACATTAACTTAGAATTTATAAACTTTGAATAATCGATGCCATGATTTTCTCATTTAACTAAAATAAATTAAGTTATCTCGTGTTCGCTTAATATATTTAAGCAAATACTTATTTTTTGTTTAGTATATTTTTCATCAAATAATAACATAAATGAACTGATATTGTCAATTAAATTTTATAAATATATTTTCATAAATCTATTTTTAATAATTTTTAAACTTTAAAAGTTTCGTTTTAAGAATTAAGTTTAAAACAAGTTTAAAACGCATTCATAGAGAGCTCACTTTTTATCGAAATATATAGACACTTAGTCACAAATACTAGTTTTTTAACCATGTTTGGTAAATTCCAAATCCAATTATTAAAATAAGAGTTATAATCAGCAGACGGGCGGACAGACATATAATCCATAAGATCGACTTTGTCTATTAAAAGTGGCGAGTTTTTTTGTTATTCATAAATACCTTATTTATGCATTTTTTTAGAAAATTGTAAAGAAATGAAATGTAATAATAAATAAGATTAAAATTAATATACACACATATCTTAATATATATATATAATGTATATATGCCTTGGAATCGTTTTAAAAATATCTATAAAATAGGCGCAATATTATTTATCAAAAAGAAGAAAATATTTTTTCTTACTGTTAAACTCTGCAAAACACAACCCAATCAATTTCAAAATCACTTTAAAAGCCAAAAGTTTAAAATCTCGATTAACTAAATATTTTTAAAAAAATCTATTTACCGAAACATTAGTCACCGAAAAATGAAACCGAGATTAACGGAGCTAACAGCTATAAAATCAGCTGGAAATCATTTTTACACGATTGGTTTAACCAATTATGACTTGTTCAATCATTGACTAGAAATAAAATATTTAATCCGTGGCTCATATTCATAGTAACATTTTTATTTTGGATCAAATTTATTGCTCTATTGTTTATTAAAACTAGAAATAATGATTTTGCCATAATCATTGGCGACTTTTCATTGACAACAGTACAGTTTATTAGCATTACTGCATTTCTCGCTTTCTCTCATTTCCCAAATAATTCATTACAGACAAAACCGATACTTCGATCAACAATTGACTTTATTTCGTATGATGTCGGGACATGAGTCACTGGATTCAGTTGGACTGCTATGTTTGCAGGAAATTCACTATTTACTGAATCACACAAAACTAATGCTTTTGGTGCCAAAACTAAATATGCCAGGAGTTGCCATAGTTTTATTAACCGTTTCCATCTATCCATTGGCTATCAATTCAAATATAACGCAATTATTTATGTTTGTGATTCCGTGGTCTGTTGTTTACTTATGCCGGTTATTGCGTCGTTCAGATAACTATTTGGCTGTTAACTTATTTTAATATTATTTGTTTTTACATTAAACTAAAACTGAGAATAACAAACAAAGAAATTACCTATTTAAGTAAACCATTGAGTAAATCATTTAATGGAAAAATCATATACTTAATTAAATCATTGAATTTGATACATACGGATATAAATGAGTTCAATAACAACTATTGGTCATTGTTTTTATTTTGGCTTTGCATCACATACACAGGAATATATGCGTTCATGATTTACCACATTCTATTTGTTCCATTTGTTTTAGTAGTAAAAATCGTTTTCTTTGTGGCATCACTATTATCTAGTTTTATACTATATTTTGAACTATATTCTGCATCTTCTGTGGTAAATAAAGCATATCAATCACGAAAAATACTTATCAAAATATTTCGGGCAAATAGCAAACTATTTGAATCCAGAACAAAGTTAAAGGTTTTTTATTAATATTATAAATAATCAGCGGGTTTTTCATTCTAAAATTAAAAAATATATATTGATTCCATTGTAACTAATTCCTTAAACCAATTCACGTTTATTAAATAGATTTGAACCGCTCACATCATGAATAATTTTATTCTTGTATATAATAGACACAAGATTTTTGTTATCAAAGTACATAGCCTTCAATAAAATTTTGACCGAATCACGAAAAGCTTTAATCAAATCTTCGTTAATCAATTTAAGATTCGGCTTTTTAATTCCAGGCTGGCTATAATAAACCTGCACATCGCACAACGACCTAATCTTTGCGCCAGTATTAAGCTTAATGCGATCTAATTTTCTCATACCGATGAAAAAATATCGTATAACACATCCCGTAAGTCCGCGGAAGAATGCTTTCTGCAATTTTTCCATTTCAGTGTTACCATTCCAACAAGTTTGCGCATGAAGCAGCATATATTTAATTGCAACAGTTTTGTTTTGGCCCGAAACAATTTTCGACATTAAATAACAAAACACTCGCTCGTATTTAGTCAATTCGAAGTAAATCAATCCATCCAAGTCTACGTTAAGACCTCTGCGTTGTTTGCGTTCAAAGGCCTCAATATCGTTTATCAATCTTCTATTAAATGCAATTAAATGACTACCAAGCAATCGGTTTCGCTTTGACAAACTAACAATTTGAAACGGACTCTTATCAGTTCTGGTTACAGTAAACAACCGCTTTTGTTTATCCATATACATCGGAGAAATTAAATTGTCTTTCAACATTAAATTTATGGCTGAAAACTCCAAACTTCTAAATGCATAATATTCCGCGCTATAAATAGTTAACCCACGATGTCTACCATTATTATCGGTGTACGAAATTTCAACAAAAACAGCGTGTTTATTGAAAAAGCCTTCCTTATAAACAACAGACACTGTGTACAAATAATCATAGTCCGTGTTTTTGTCCAATAAATATTTCAACGCTTCTTGGAACAAATCTGTAATCTTATACTTTGTTTCATCGAATATTGCGCTATAATGACGTGTAGCTGAGTACGTAACAGCCTGTTCCAGTTCACAAATGCCTGCCATTTCGGCCAAAATTAATTCAGGCATAAACGGAATTACCAAATCATTTTTCAACATCGCTGTGCGATCGAATCTAAATATACGCACATCTAAAGCTGCCTCAATAGCATCTTCTTTAGCCTCATTGCAAATGAATTCAAAGAAAGACCAAGACTCCTCATTGTAAATAGATCTGTTACCTGAAACACTTTGAGTAAAATGAAACGAATTTCTCAATCCACTTTTCATTCGAACTAATTGTGAATATTCATTTGCTTTCTCGCAATCGTAGAATTTGTTTTCAGGACTCGGGACGTCTTGTTTACTATAAGCCGATACTACACTTGCGGCTGTAATTGCACAATTCGGAAAATACGATCTGATCCAATACTTTGAGACTTCCTCCCATTTCTCGTGACTCGCATTCGCAATAACCGTGGCATCCGATGCTTGTGATGCCTGTGAAGTACTCTCCGCCATAACTACTTTTTCAAAATATTATCGATACTAAATTCCAATTTCTTTTTAATCTACAAATCCAGCAGTAAATTGTTGTTATTGTCAACAAATCGGTTTGTTGACTGTAAACACTTATCAGTATTTATATTTTGGCGCACCACTTCTTGGCTCACATTCTCACTATTAATTTTAACACTGGAAGAATTTGCACTAAAGTCTAAATCAGTAAAACTGTTACGTCTCAGCACAGAGTAACACTAAAACCAGACGTATATTTTTTCGATCGCGTGGTTTTCGTTTCGCGCTTAATAATAAGCTTATTATCGTATGTATTAGACATCGATAATCGATATCAACATTAATACATTAAAAACGTAAACAAACAAAGTTTGTTTATTAATAACAAAACTTAATTAATAACAATAAATTTGCTTAAATAAAACTTAATAAACTGAATCAAATTTTATCAGAACTAAAACTTAACATCAGTTGTCTCTGAAATATATAATTTAATCGCTAAAATTTCATTGGTTCAATTAGTTATGCATTTTTGACTAGACTCACATGTGACTATTATTTTTTATTATTGTTAACTCCTGTATAATGATTAATGTAATGGCTATATGTTTGAAATATCGGCATTTTTGCCTCTTGTGTGGCCTCACAAGAAAAAAGTTGTCGCTAAAAAGCGAAAAATATGTGTGAAACATAAATGACATGAATAATGAGCTATTGTGGTTGTATGGCTGTTATTACATGTAATTTCTATTGCTTTTAATTAGGAAACTGTTTAAATTGAGTCTGTCTCTAATCATACTAATTTTGCTCACTTTTTAAAACCATAAAATCTAAATGCTTAAAGCATTAATTAAACTATAAAAATTATTAGTTAAATGCCAAACTAATGATTTGATAATTAAATCATTAAAATGCAAACTTTAAATTAAACTATTAAATGATTTAAAAACTGTGAGTTTACTTGTTAATATATAAAAGTGTTTAATCGTGTTTGTAATTAATACAATTAATATAATATAAAATCTTTATATTTTGAATTCGGTCGCAAACGACGACCCGAATTAACGCTTACAATATTTTTGTTTGTTTCTTTTAACGCTTTCTTTTTACATTTAATCGCGTTGTTGTCAAACTTGTTGACGCACAACTCACCACAAACTGGTTTGTTGACTACTCTTTTATCGGCATTCTTTTTATCTCCCACTTTTGACAACTGTTTCGATTTATTATTGCTGTTATTTTTAATCGGTTTTCTCGCTTTCGTTTTATTCGCACCCATCGCTTTAGCGGTATTCAATACGTTTAAATTATTCGCAACCAATTCTTTTTCTATAATCTTCTCTTCGTTTCGCAATAATAAATCATCTGTTGTTTCGTTACGCACTTTCTCTAATTTTTGCAATGCCTTAAACTTCACGTAATCTTTCACGTCAAAAATCACGTTTGTGTTTTCATTAATATCGTCGTCATGTAAATATTGTCCATTGTTTACTGAATCGATGATGTGTTTCGCTTTACGTGTCACCTCTCCATAATACGGCTTTACTAAATTCGAATTCACTGTACGGATTTGATTCCGTCCTTTACGCGTCGAAACTACTCGATAATTGTCTTCGTTAACCACTTCGGCAATAACATAAGGTCCGATATAAGGAGACCTGTATTTCATATGCACGCCTGGAACAATAGACTTATCAATAAGCCATATCAAATCACATTTTTTAAATGTTGGTTTTATCGAATTTTCATTTTTCTTATCCGCCCACTTTTTCTCCGCCTGTAATATATTTATTTTGGCTTCTTTTCTCGCATTATCTAACAAATAGTTATCGCTATCAACACATTCTTCTTTGTTTACGTTTAATTGAATTTTTCGTTCAAATGCATTTTTTGATATATAGCCAAACAGCAGATAAAAAGGAGGATATTTTGTCGTTGAATTAATTTGATTATTGATATGACGTACCGCTAAATCCAAATGTCTGTCCCAGTCTTTGTCGTATTCATTTGAAAAACTTCTCATCTTTTGAATTACTCTGTAGTTTGCGGATTCTGCCAAACCGTCTCCAGTTGGATTATACGATGACGTTGGTTTGTGTCTTATACCCAAATTTTTGCAATAAGTTTGAAACTTATCTCCCATGAAAGACGCATGTCTATCGGTGATAATGTTTTTTGGCACAGAATGTTTTGTTGACACATCTTCTAAAAATCGCAAAATTGTCTCAGCTTTTTGATCGGGAATTGCCTTAGCAATTAAATAACGCGTTAACCGATCAATAAGCGTTACAACATAAACGTTTCCGCTACTACTTTTCATACATGGACCGAAACAATCCATGTTTACCGTATCGAACGGTTCATCACTTAGTTCCGCGATCTTTCCGATACCATACTTTTTGCCACTCATCGCTTTCGATTGTTGACACACAACACATTTATTTATGAATGAGCGAATATCACTTCGCATAAACTGCCACCAATATAACGCGTTGATAAGTTTTTCGCACTTATCATAACCATTGTGACCACTCTTTACATGATATTCGTTAAGAATTGTGTTCACCAAAGTTTTAGGCACTACTAGTTGAAAGTCGGAACTAAATTTCGATTTATGTTTTCGTTTATGAAATAAACGATCCATTGAGTCTACTGTAAATCTTTTATAAATGTTTTTGTAAACACTGTTGTTTTGTTTACATTTACTAATAATGTCTAAACAATAATCGTCGTTCTGTTGGCTTTCAAAAAACAAATTATTTTCTATGCACTCACTACTAATTGTTGACAACGTGTCGTTAATCGAATTCGCTTCCATTACTTCAGTGTACAACACGCTCGTATCAATTTCATCGATCATATCAACATCGTCGTCATAACAACCACTGTTGTTATCCAACACGTTTTTTAATTCATCACACGTGACCTCTAAATCGCTTTG
>JAQIXJ010004701.1:0-10400 GCA_034700185.1 Phthiracarus laevigatus | reverse complement strand
AGATTTAAAGATTTAAAGATTTAAAGATTTAAAGATTTAAAGATTTAAAGATTTAAAGATTTAAAGATTTAAAGATTGAAAGATTTAAAGATTGAAAGATTTAAAGAGTGAAAGATTTAAAGAGTGAAAGATTGACATATAATATACAGATGATACTAAAACAGTAATGTTTTATGAATTGATATCAATTGGTAATTTGTGCATTAATTGGTTTAGTACGCTTATCCATAAACTTTGATCGATGTTAGAAAATTTCGTCATTCATATTATCACGATTAAATTTGAAAACTAATGAATGATTGATTATTTATTTTAAATCTCTAGGTATCTGAACTCATTTTAAATTTTTGAATTATTTAATTGTGTTAACTTGATGAATTGTATATCGAATTTAATTGGGTGTTATGTGCTCTGTTATAAGTTAGAAGTTTTACATATCTTTGATTTTTGCAAAATTTTGTATTTTTAGTTTATTTTATTATTATCTAATGAAATTGATGTGACGCGTAAACCGAATTTACAGATTTTAGCTTCCTAATGCATAAATTATTTAATTTAACTGTTTTTGTTTCAATGTTATTATTCGTGGCTAGTTCTCGCGCCACTTTTCTATTCGTTTGTTTTCCTGTTTTAAACGACGCATTAGAGTCCTTTTTCCTATAACCTGTACTCTTGAAAACATATGTGCAAATCAGAAATGGTCTGGATAAGCGAAACCAAAAAATGGTGTAATAAAATTCCTGTGTATAAGATTTTAATCATAATTATACCTGTAATTGTTATAAAGTACATATAATAATCATACGTTGGCAGGAGATGCTTGAAGTTTAAACCGTCATCTAATAAACTCGGCAGATTTTGTTATAGAAAAGATTGTAAAACTAGGTGTTTGATATGGAGTCCAAACATAATTTGAACAATTTTAGATACCATATTAAAAAATAATTAAAAAATTAAAATTACAGTTTTTGCACAACATATTTAACAGTTGTATGAAACATTTTGATTCTAATAATTTCTTAAATCTTGTTCTTCCTAAACTTTAAATTTAAATTTAAACTTTAATAAAAAGGTTTTTTACAATTTGTTTATTAGATATTGAAAGAATCATTTATGTAATCAAGAATATAATGTTTTATTAATAACCATAAAAATATTAAATATAAAATTAATATTTAGTAGAAAATCAGAGAGAAGTGGACGATGGGCAATAAATACTATATTTGGAATTAATAAGCAAGTTAATTGTACATTACTTTTAATGGTTGAGAATGACATATAATAAAATATGGCCGTGAATATTAGTAAATAAGATTATGTATTAAAGTATGTCAAAAAAATAAGGAGATATATAGAATGCTAAAGTTTGAAAGTTTACAACAGCGATATGGGATCTTCTTAGATGGGCGATACTGTGACGATGAATGTTATCGAATAATCACATAATCCAGACGATTGAGTTTAGGACATAATCATTAATTGTATAAAATTAAATTTGGTAAGCAATTGTCTACAAGCGAAAAAGAATCACTTACGGATGTTATCGAATTTGATTGGAGACTCGGACTAACAGATCTAATTGAATACGAAATAGACATTAAGGTTAATAAACGTGCACGAACCACCTTGTAGATGCTCACATGCGCAACGTGACGCGCTTCAGAATCAAGCATTGTAAATGGAGATACAAGGGGTCAATGATCAATATAAATCTCCGTTGTCGAGCCCTGTAATAATTGTATCAAAACATAATGGTAGCTGTAGAGTTGTTACGGACTATATCAGAGTAAAATAGTTAACAAAAAACTTGGTGCCTGATTTGGCATTAGCCTCCAACATTTTCCTAGCGTTGGATGGAAATAAATAATTTTCTATGCTGTATGCCACTTCTGCAAATTACTGCTTTTCTTGTAGAATGATTTGGTTTATATCGTTTAAGAAAAATGAATAAGGGCGCGAATAGTTAAAGCATTACATATTCATTGCCTTATTGATAAGGCTTTTTAATCCATTAAGTACAAAGAAACGGTTGCGTTTGTAGACGATACGATAGTAGTTGTATATGTTTTTGAGAAAATTTTAAAAAATGGGATTAATTGATACCGATAGGAAGTATACAGTCACAGGAGAAGAGTTTTTAGCTGTGGTTTTATAAGATTGTTTATGTGTTAAATTTGATAATGAATTTGTTGGAAGTTCCCAAACGTTTGATCAGAAAAGCGCTTAACATGCACTATCTCATCCTAATAGCGGGTTATAGATACTTTGATCTTACATTTAACCTAATCGCAAATCGCAGTTATTTACCTAAGATGAGGGAAATAACAAATAGCTACAGTGACATTTGCTCTGATTGTTTATCAAGAAAATAATTGGCGGAAGTCTGTATGGTTTACTTCAAAAGATGAAAAATATGGGTTGTGGCTAAAATGGTCATTTGATTTTTTGGGTGCCTTTCCATCTAGTAACAAAAAAATGTGGATAATCGTGGGTGCTAATAATTTTATGTTATTAACTCTGAGTCACTGTAAATGAAATAAAAATTGGTTAACCATAGAAGCTAACTCTAATAAAATATTGAAACTCTAAATTGAACAACAAAAACAAGTTAAACTTATTTGTATTTATGTGATGCTATAGTTTTATAAAAGTTAATGTTAGCAAATTCTGTAACACATTAATTTCGTAATTTATTAACTATGATTTTTACTATTGTTTTTCTCATTACTACAAAAGCCACATAAAGTTAAAAAATATAAAAACAACTGATCCTCATCAACAGTCATGATGCACACACCTAATATTACCAACTATTAATTAATTTCTGGTGTTAATTTTTTAAATAAAATAAATTAACATTTTCAAAAGTGATGCCATTGTGTCACTATATTCACATAAATAATCATATCCCACGAAATAATATGTCCTATAACAATTGTCCAAACTATTTTGTTTGATTTTATAGAGCATTTGTAATTATTAAATATAAAATTAAAACATTTACATATTTTTATTTCGTTATAGCAATTCAGTTTCATTATATGCAAATTCATGCGGCTTTAAAACACTTAGAAAGATCTAATACATAATAAGATGTAATGAATTATTTCCTTTTTGGTATTTTCTGCCCTTATAGCCGTTTGAAGGTATTTAAATTTCACGTAACATGTAATAGAATTTTTAGCCTTTACTAGCTATTGTCACGTCACTTCAGGTTAAACCACAGCTAGTGGATTTGTGAGGTTTGTACTTCATTCCTTTGTAATTGTCTGTACTTAAAGTTTACAATATTTAAAAAGAATTTTATGAGAAAACATGTTGCTGTTAATATTTAAATTTTAAACAAAATAAGAATAAAACATAGTTTAATGGAATTATTTTTTGGATTTTTGTTTAATTAACTAAATTAAATTATTTTACCACATCACACTTTAAAACAGCTATATTAATCGACAAAACTCATTATAAAGATGGGATTATTTGTTTGTAATCAAAAAATAGATTTAAAACTGTAAAGTAAATAATCTAGGAATTTTTAAGCTAATATTTTCTAAGTGAATTTTATAGTAGTTAATATAAATTCAATAAAAATTTAAATACATTTTAAATTATACTTATTAAAAACAAGCATAATTAAATATATATAATGCAAGCGTAAACCAGGAGCACCATCGCAAATCCCAGGGGATAGTTCCGTTCGCAACCCCTTAATCACGGTACATTCCGGTGCGCCGGCTAGCTCTCCGCGTCGGAGACTCATCGAGCTGACGGGTCGGAGACTCATAGGCTGTCTGTCTGTCCGTGCCCGTGAGGGCGCACGGTCTCTCTAATCGAGAGACCTATAGGCCCGTCGCCCTACTTTCTTTCTCCGCGAGCCTTCGTGTAGTGTGCCTAATCGGCACACCACCGCTCGCCTGGCACCTAATCGGCACCACTACTACTTAAATAGAACAAACGGCAAACTAACTTAAAATATTTTAATCAAAAATTTATAACTAATCGTTACAAAAACTTCATTACAAAGGAAGAGTTAGATCTTTATATATGGTTAGCCTGTTAGTTTCATAATTCATTATCATTAAAAATACATTTTAAAACAATCATTGTATATATCATATCATTCATATCATATCTCGTAACATATTTATTAATTCCCATTTTTCATTAAACCCATATTTTATAATTAAGTGTGTCATAAACAATTGTAAATATTCACATCATTTTCAATAACATGTTTCATAATGCATTTTATAATTCATCATCATTGTAAATAACATAAACAACACTTCATCATTATATGCGACACATCATCATTATAATTAACAATGGTACGTAATTTAAATTAAATGTATTTACAATATTATAAAAGTGAAATAGAAAATCTCAAATTTATTTTGCATGCCAATAACATTAAAATTAATGTTTTGCTTAACGATTTAAAGAGTTCTAAAATTTCGTGTTAATCATAATTTTAAAAATCTCAATTTCTTTTAAACAATCTGAAACTTTTATTTCATTGTAATAATATATCATATTATCTTTTGAATGGATGCAAAAAATATTTTATTCAACTTGATCACTTGATAATTCAAGTTTTAGTTTTAATCTTGCCAATACAGCTTTTTGTCACTATTTGAATTTAATATAATAAAATTTAATCTGTATGTGTTGGTAATTTAATACATATATAAATTTGCATGAAATATATTTTCATAGTTTTAAAAAACTTGTGTGAAGTGAATATGTGTCTGTGAATTTTTCTGTGAGGTATAAACGCTAATATCTTGAAAAAGATCAAATTTAGTAAAAACTGTCAAATTACTTGCAGACTGAAAAAACTTGTAAACATATAATTATTTTCTGTAATAGAGGCAGAAAAGTGTTAATTTTAAAAATTGACAAACAAATAGTGTTTTAATTGTAACTATTTGACAAATTTGTAGTAAGACTTAGTGTCAGGTATTTATCTAATTATACTAAAAAAAGTATTACAACGTCCAAAATTGTATCTAAAAAATTTTGAAAGTAACATATCGAGGTGAATTAAGAATAAATTAAAAAGATCTCATCTGTTAATTAATTTAATGTCTTTAAGATTATTGTTAATTACAAAAATCATAAATAAAATAATTTTATTTGAGAGTATTGTTTGTTTAAAAATATTATTAAAACAAGATCGTTACTGTCATAATATCTGACTTTGTAAAGTTAACTTCAGTTACCATATGGTCGCTCGCTCTCTCCGTTTGGTCGCTCCCATTAGGTTATATTACTTTTCATAAAATTAACTTTTTACTAATAATTTCAGGTGGGACATAAAATAAACCATTAATCAATTCTATTTTTAATATTATAGTCTTTTTAATAACAATAAAAACGGAAAATTCCTATCGGTTTTTTTGCTATTTCATACGATATTTATTATTATGGTACAAACTGCTACTATAAAAACGGAATATCCCGTTCTGATTTTTGGGTAATTTTATCCTATATTTTACAATTTGACCCAAACTGCTAATATAAAAACGGAATTTCCATTCTTAATTTTTGGTTATTTTTATCCGATTTTTACATTTTTGTCTAAATTGTTACTATAAAAACAGAAGATAGCGTTCAGATGTTAGCCTATTTTTGACATTTTTAAGACGGTTCTCGTTTAAAAAAGGGATATCGCGTTCCCAATTTTAGCCTTATTTTGGTAATTTTTGCATTATTTTTTCAACTTTTATCTATTTTTGGATTAACTTTGTGGCATTTTTTGACCATTTTTATGCCAATTTTTTGGCCATTATAACATGGAAATCCCTTTATTAGAAGAATCTATCGCTTAAATACTTTTAATTAGAATAAAATAACGCCTAAAGTCCCTTAATTAGAATAATAAAATGTAAAAATACCTTCATTAAATTAAGGATTAAAATCCCTTAATTAGAAAAAGAGTGCGGACGGACGTACGGCCGGACAGTCGGACATAGTCAAATCCATATATCTGTTTAGAAAGATTCAACATGTTAGCAATAATTGAATAAGTTTTTAACTTATTCAAATTGTATTTATTTAAAATTCCATATTTAAAAACATATTAAACATCTAAACGATATGCATGTGCAAATAATAAATATTTAGAAAATTTCAATCCGAATCAACCATCAAACTTTATTATTTATGTTGATGTAAATAATTTTAATGGGACAGCAATGTCTAGTTACATGCCAATATCAAATTATAGATGGCTGAATTCAGGGATATTTAAATTATTTATTTCGACGTAGATTATACAGATCACCTGCATGATTATCTTAATGAGTTACCTTTGGCACCGACGAAATTTAAAGTATGTTACGAAAAACTTAGCGATTTCCAGTTGAAATTGATTGACATGTTAAAAAATGCCGGCCTTATACGTGTTTAAACTGAAAAACTAATGTTGAACTTATATTATAAAGAAAAAACAAGAATGATCATTAGTAAAGCTCTCACTTTGATTCACAAATAAATATCGACAGGATATGCGTGACCACAAAATCGTTCACCAAAAATTTCCGTATTTTCGATTTTTACAACAATCCAGTAATTTTAAAATTGCGCATCAAATAATATTTTACAATTTTTTTCTGAGAGCTCACAGTGTTAAATATTTTTATGGATTAATTTAAACTAGTTAGTTAGACCTAAATTTAATCAGATGAAGATTTATAAAAGTGTGTTACTTTAATTAATAATTAATCTATAACTTAATTTAATTAAACGTTTGGCGAATTTTGTACATTATAAATTAGCAAAGTTTATGAAATATATAGTTATTAAAACTTTTTGAATATTTTTCAAAATGTTACAAATATATTAAAGGTTTTTGTAGTGGCATTTGTCTTATTTGTTTTATGTGATGTGCAATTAAATATAAATACACCAAGAGTTGTTTATCGACCAACAGTTCCCACAAATACCAAAATTAAGACCACGAGTTCCAGGACAGAAACCAACTATTACTTTGAGATGTAATGAAAGCCCGAAACAGTACGCTTTTAGTTATGACATCACCGATAAGTTAGTAACTCGATTAACCATTAAGAATTGTGACATATATAACAGACCAAAATGGGTAAAGAGCAATGAAACAGCAATGAAAGAGGACTTATTCCACATAAAGTATATAATATGAGTAGCTTTTAAGTAAAATAATAACAAAAATGTAAGTAAATGTGTATATAATTAATAAGATTCTTTTATTAATGGAATAATAATCTAATTACTGAGTTCAATATTATTCAATACAAGTGAATTCCCTTGCAAGTTACAACTCACAATAACTTTTTTTAGATATACCGGAAATCTATTTTAAATTTAATTTATTCCCCCTGGATATCAACGGAGATATTTTAAAAAGTCTAATTTAAAATAGAATCAAATTTCTCGCAAATTAGTACTTTATAAAGATTTTTACAAAATTTACTATAAGTAATTAAATGGAACAATTTAGATCCTTATAAATAAAATTGGTTATTTATCTAATGATAAACTCCTTAGTTTACAATTTTTTGTTAATTGTTTACATTTTTCATGAAATATTGCTTTAAAACGTTGTAATGAAACCAATGCCATAAATAAAAAGCATTTCAAAATTTCAATTAATTTAAAATTATTAAAGCGAATGTGATCTTGAAATGTCGTTCTTAACAGACTATGACTGCCTTGGGGAACACTTTTTAGTAGACAAATATTTCGCACAAAGTTTATGGTTGCGATGTAAGTAATCTTTAATATGAACAATAAAATTAGAAATTATTTGCTGAGGTATCCTTTTTCAAAGGATCCTTCATAAACGTGAAATCACTTTATTGGATTTTATAAAAAATAAAATTATAATGAACACATGCTATAGTAAAAAAGTGCTACCTTGGGATTTTCTGTTATAATGCTTTTAATTGGAAATAGTAAAAAAATCAACTTTTCATGTGTATCTCTTAATATTTATGTATTTTTAATGAATTACGAAACATTATTAAATTAATCATTTTATCTTTTTACTATTTCTTTTCTGTGGAAATTTGACATGCCACTGTATTAAACAAACTTTATAATTTCGCTTTTAATTCATGGATTAATAATTGATAAGTCCTTCGAAAATGCAATTAAACAGTTTGTGAAGAACTGTTTGGCTGCTTAAACGCGAATAAATTACATAAAAAAAGATTCAGGGAAACATGACTAAACAAGAACGACACATCCATGGAGATCTCACTTTTCCATATGATTATGGAAACATATGTAAAGAATTCAATAGTTTCTAATCTAAGTTGGCAAAATTCAGACAGACTGACAGACAGAAAGACATGGTCAAACCCATAAGTTACACTTTTTGTATAAAAATATATCTAAAAAATTAAAGCTCTTACGTGGCGTTATTTGTTTTATACTGTTTTTAACGCAGACAATTAGTCTAACGATCGAATATTTAAAGTTAAAAACGGTGTTAAACAACAACTAACTAAAGCCGACACGGCTAACGATGCCAGTGGTTACAATAAATGCACCCGTGCCAATCGTTTTTGAAAGATTATGCGAAACAAAACGAACAATTTTAATGAATGGCTGTTATAACTGGTTAAACGCCAATGATACCGATGACGGCCTCTAAGCAGAAATTTTTGGCCAAATTAATCAATTAATATTTGACTGATGGAAGAAAAACTGTCAACGGTTTAGTGAAAAATAATGACTGGATTTTATCTATTACTGCGCTATTTTGCGAAGTTAAAATAAATACAAAATTTTTCTTCATCTCTGGTTAAATGCGAGGTTACTTTTGGTAATTTTGCTTTTTGAGCTTGAAATTTGCTATTTTTTCAACAAAACCGGCATATACCACTTAATTTTTAACCTAAATTTTTTTCTGTCTATCAGATTATTGCATCATTTGACGGAATTTTGTCCATTTTTGACCCCTTAAATGCCAATTTTGAAGAGTCTTTTTGTTTTCCCCCTATATTTTGTATTTTTTCACCTTAAAATCCCTCAATTAACATATGAAAAATGTGAAAATCACTTTATAAATTTAGAAATTGGTAAATTCATTTTATTAGAGTAAAGATCAAAATCTCTTAATTAACATAAGAAATAGGTTAAAATCCGTTTATTAGAATTAGAAATTGATCAAAATCCCTTTATTAACGTAAGAGTGTGCACATACAGACAGACGGACGGACGGAGGAACATAGTCAAATCCATATTATATCTTATAAATTTGCAGTCAGATATAAAAATTTCACTAATCCGCATCCTCAAAAATACTTAAAAATTAGAAGCATCCCTTTTTGAAATTGAAAAATCTACCTTTATCCGCATCCGCGCCCAGCTCTACCGTGAAGTAATATAGTATATACATCATTATTATACGTGTTTTATTACAAGCTGTATATAAATCCAATAAATACAAATAATACTACAATATAGTGATAATTGCTATATAAAAAGTGTCCCAGAGGAGGCTGGATGGGGGTGTAGGTGGTTAACCCAGGGTTTCTCAAAA
The DNA here is from genome assembly GCA_034700185.1 of Phthiracarus laevigatus. NCBI lineage: Eukaryota > Metazoa > Arthropoda > Arachnida > Sarcoptiformes > Phthiracaridae > Phthiracarus > Phthiracarus laevigatus. The sequence goes on along the minus strand of JAQIXJ010004701.1, from coordinate 871 downwards.
AGTTGACTCCCCTTCTTAAAAACTGATATCTCTATATGGAAAATATTTTATTAAAATGTTTTTTGGTCCGATGTCAGAAAAATTGTCGCTTAAATCCGAGTAGTTTGACCCCCCTCTAAAATTTTGAAAAGTCGCAAAGTAATCTCCACCATACCGACACACTCTGGAACACCATGGCTATATGTAATGCTAACAGTATTGATATCAGTATAATGAGCTTTGATGCGCATAATCAAAGTGTCTATAATTGAGTGACGTATCCCTTACGGCTACTGTATTTTATTACTTATATTATTGCACAGTTAATCTTTTCCACTTTGTCTTCAATTTGATGAAATGCATAATTTGTTTATCTTACATAACTAAAGTTAAATGCAATCAAATTAGTCATTTAGTTACGTATGCTGTACACGTTTTAAACGGTAAAATATAATTTTCACAAACTGTTTGATTGCTTTTTCAAAGGCCAAATAATTTACGAATCCATAAATTCAAAGTTTAAAACTTAATTGCGTTTAATACAGACGTGCGTTTATTAATTTAAAGTGCGTCTGTATTAAACACTCAAGCTTTGAATTCATGGATTAACAATTTACCGTTTTAAAAGATAAAAGTTTAATATTGAAAAACTTTTATTTTTGTTGTTTGAGCACATTATAAAAATTTGAAAACTATTATTTTATACAACATAATTTGGTACACAATTTCAGTGTACTTTTGATGATGTGTTAAATGTATTATTAAACATATTAAATGTACACAATGTACTAATGATGCCTCTCATCTAAAATTTTAACGATTAAAGCCATTGATAATGATTACTGTAAAGTAATCGAAACACTGCAGTGTCTGGCATTAGACATAAAAGTAC
>JAQIXJ010004700.1:0-10407 GCA_034700185.1 Phthiracarus laevigatus | reverse complement strand
GTTCAGTGTAAGAAGAAAAAGATAATAGAACATTGTGACACCTGTTGCATCGTAACAAAGTCTACTGCAGCAGTCCGAATTTCCTTGGCTTTAGATATTATGAATGATACAGCCATCTGCACTGCATTTACTTCGTGTGTTGAAGATTGGTTCAAAGAAAAAGTTGAAAACTTATTTGAAGAAAGAGAACTGTTTGTTAAAAAGTGTCAAGAAATGGAGGATAAAGAGTTATCATTGAGGGTATCGATTAGAAATCGATTATATGAAGGAAGACAAGTAATTGATATAATAGCTTTAGGCATATCTTAATGCTAATCAAAAATAGATTAAAACTAAATATGTATTTATTTAATTTTCTATCAATTCTTTAAAATCAATAAAGGTTTTAAATTATTTTTCTTAAAAATTGCTTGGAGACTAATTAAATTCTACACATATTGATAAAATAAAGCTTATGGTTTACTAACAAAATAGTTCATGTTTTTTTCAATTAATGATTAAAACTCGTTTTAAATTAAGTTTTTGATTTTGTTGAAAAACATTGTTCAAAAAGGTTGTATTGTTGCTTTTAAAGAGGAAACTATTTATTATTAAAATGTTAATGAAAATTATTGTTGTACTTTAAATTCAATTTGTTAATATTGTTATAACATTCTACTAAAAAATTTTAATTAAACTTTGGAAATAAATTTCATGATGAAAAACAATTTAAAATTAATTTAAGATGGAAGAAGTAAATCGAGTAAAGCAAAATATTAAGAAAAGATAACAAAGACAAAATGTAATTTTTCGAGAAAAGGAGCGCAAAAAAATGCGAGTAAAAGGCGACATTGTAGATTAAATAAAAGAGTAAGAGATAACGAAAATTTACGAAACCGAAAATCTATGGTAAAAATATCATCATATATCATACTCATTGAGTATCTCATTAAACGGTTTAAGGCTCTTTATTTTAATCTGACAATTTATGTTTTTTAAATAAATCCATAACAGTATGATTCTCCAGGATTTCATGATGTTTTTTGATGGAGTTTGGTTTTGAAAATATTCAAGACTTTGTTTGATACTGGCAGATAACATAGATGGACAATTGTTGCGGATTAAATGTTAAAAATGTTTAAAATTATTTTTCATTCTAGTCCATACTTTTTCTGTACTCTATTCGATGCTTGCAAATGGAATTAATTTAGATTATAAATAAAACTACCTTACTAACGAAGATAAAACTATCCGGACTTCATAAACATAAGTGTTTTTATTATAAAAATTTGTTTTCAGAGTAGAGTAAATTTTGATATCATAAATATGTTAAGTAATGAAAATAAAAAAATGAAATAACACAAATTTTTTCATATTGAAATATTAACAATTCGTTTTGTAATTTCAGACAGTAGTTTTGCTCTTACATTATTTGTCTCCACAAACTGACCTTGACTTTAACATTGACCTTACTTTGACCTTAACATTAACACTCACTTTCACATTCGCATGACTATGCGCATGTATTTTTCTACCAGTGAGCACTAAATAAGCTCATTGCAAAGTCTAAGAATCTCAGTCGGGGCGCAAAGCCTGGTAACAGGCTTTGGCTATGGGACCTTAATTGTATGGCTTTGACGATTCTAATGGTTTTGACGATTCTAATGATATTGTGAGTTATTGGAATATTTGGTATATATCTGACCATAGGAAAATTAGTATTGTGTATGATTTTTATTATTGTTTTACTAATAAATGTGGAATTTGTATGGCTTCGCAGAGCCATACACCATACTAATTTCCTATGCGCAGAGCCATACTTTATGCTAATTTCCTTTGTGCAGAGCCATACACCATACTACTTTCCTATGCGCATAGCCATACAGCCATACATTCCTATGGGGCGCAAAGCCATACACCATGTAATCCTATGGGGAGGCGCATAGCCATACACCATGAGAGTCGCGAAGCCATACAAATCCTTTCTACTCCTTTTGTCATATTTTTATTTAAGAGTGTAATACTTTAACAACTTTATAAGAAAATTCTTTATTTGTTTTATTATAGAAAACTATGGTTTTTACGATAAATAAATTGGATGAAATGGCTGGTGAGAAAGGATTTGCAATATTTTTCGATTGAAGCAATGCTGGAATCAAAAAATCTGACTTAAGAATGAACCATTTTATTATTAATATTGTAAAAAACTTCTTTCGAGGAGCAATAAAATGCGTTTTATTCTATAATTTCCTTATATTATGTGCAAAGCGATTTCTTGTTATAAGCACATGATAGGCGCAAATTATTTAAATATTATTCAAGTTATAAACAAAAAAGAGGAGATATTTACCTTCATTGACAGCGAAAAACTGCCAAAATATTTGGGTGGAAAATGTGAAAAAGATTTTACTCAACCGCCACCAAATTGTACACTCAATATAAACGAAATTGCGGTAAAATACTCGATTTGTCTGAAAGACGCGAAAAAGTTTTTCAAGCTATATGAACCTCATATAAAGGAGGCTAAACTATTAGTTAGTGCTTAAATTTGCGATTTATATGAAGAAATCAATTAAATTATTTTATTTTTTATGCTTAAATTGAATTTCATGCCAATATATTAAAATTTATATTGAATAAAAATATTTCAATTAATTACTTGATTAAATTTTTAATTTTTTTAAGAAATTTAAAAAGTAATTTTGAGGAAAAATATGTTTCCATAATACTATTAAAATAAACATACAGATAATAAGACTAATTTGGTATCAGAATATATGCTTAATGGTCACGTGTTACAACGATTAGTAGATAATAAATTCGCGATTTAAAATAATCAATAATTAACTTCATAAAACATATAAACTAGATAATAAAGCGCTAATTTTCGTAAAGTATTGTAGTCATGTATTTATGAAATTTGTATATAAAGGAAATGAAATTATAAATATGTAATTGTTTTGAATAACAATTTAAAGGTTTATATATATATATATATATATATATATATATGTGTTGCGATGCTTATATAATTCAGTGTTTGTCGAGATGTAGTTACAAGTCTAATGCGTTGTGTGTGTAACTTAAATGTATGTTAAATCTAATAAATAATTATAATTCTAAAACTCCATGATTTCCGTACTTAAAAGTATTTAAACAGTCAGTAAGCGGATCTATTATTTATCTGATGGTCGTTCAGTCCTTAAAACAATCAAAAAGAAAGTATTCATTTTGGAATAGGGTTTAAATTAAAATATGATTTTGTTAACATTAGTCATTACAACATATCTTTTTCGACGAGTGTGATAACTCGCCTTAAGTTCATTGTTGCCCATAAAAATAAAGATTTTCTTAAGTTTAATTACCCTTTTGTTTCTATAATTAATTTTATAAAGTTTAAGCTTTCAATTATTTGACACCGTTTTGCCCATGATATAAGATTTAGCGCGTTTGAGAAGGATTATTTGCGTAATAGATATTTTATGATTAATTAAAAACACTAACTTTGTTCGGACGTAATTATCTTACACGTGGGAAAAGTAGGAAAAAGGTTTCGAAATCAATGATTGTCATGGCGTTAGATAATTTGCATAAATATTAAAATTTGTTCGTCGTTTATTTATAATGAAGACAAAGAAGAACGACATGTTCTATATAAAAGAGCTAAGGCATATCACAAAATAACTTAACTCGACGACTATCTGAAGGTTTGTTTATTTTATTCTCAAATATTCAAAAAAGCAAGTGTTTATCTGAGCTGAGCTAGAACTTTAAAATATATATTAATTTTTTAACAGATTATATTCAATATTATATTCATTATTTTTGCCTAATAATCTATATTATATCCAACATTTTTGTATATAATTGTTTTCCTTACTTAATTTATCAATAAAAATAAATAAAAATTAGTAAAATTAACTCTTTATAAATCAGTATTTAGTTGTTTTAAGTAAATATATATTCAATATTTTGGCTTTTAAATCAATGTTGTAACCTAAAAAAAATTATTTTCCGGGCTTTAAAAATGATTAATAGACCTCGAAAATCGATTTTGAAAAATTTCAGCTTTCTCTCATCATTAATTGTATGAAATGGCTGGTGAGAAAGGATTTGTAATATTTTCCAAAGCGGGACACAAAAACTCTGACTTAAGAATTAGCCAATTTATTATTAATACTGTAAAAAACTACTTTCCAGGAGCAATAAAATGCTTATTATTATATAATTTCCCTTATATTATGTGCAAAGCTATTTCTATTTGTAAACACATGATGGGCGCAAAATATTCAAATGTTTTTCAAGTTATAAACAAAAACGAGGAGATATTTAACTTCATTGACAGCAAAAAACTTCCAAAATATTTGGGTGGAAAATGTGAAAAAGATTTTACTCAACCGCCACCAAATTGTACACTCAATGCATACGAATTAGCTGTAAAATACTCGATTTGTACGGAAGACGCGAAAAAGTTTTTAAAGTTATATGAACCTCATATTAAGGAGGCTAAACTGTTAGTGTGCGCTTAATTTTGCGATTTATATGACGAAATCAATTAAAATATTTTATTTTTTATGTTCAAACTTATTTTTTGTCAAAATACTAAAATTAATATTAAATAAAATTATTTTCCAAATCATAATTCTAAATTTTTAGTATCATATTTAATAAAAAGATTGTACAATTATATAGTAATAAATTGCTTATATTATGACATCTTATTTTTAAAAAGCTTATAAAGTATTCAAAAACACCTTATGGTTCTTTTGAATCTATTCCTTGGAAATAATTTATGCGTGTCAATCTTAGATTTTTATGTTTAATTTTTATAATTTTTTAAAGTAATTACTCAAAGCCAACTTAACTTTAATGATCTTTTAACATTGAAAATAAATGTAAGACTAAAAGATTTTGGCAGAATTTTGTTGATTAATTTCAATGAATTTTTCAAAAGGCATATAGATTTAGGTAGAGATGAATATTTACGGATGAATTGATGTGACATTCATTAGAACCTAAAAATATAGCACAAGAAAATCAAGTAAATTAAAAATAATTATTTAAAAGATCGTTTTATTGGCTAATCTTTTGTTTTAAACAAAAAATGAATAATAATTTAAATAATTCTGATATTGAAAAAATCACATCAAAAATTTCGTTACTGTGCAACAGCTTATTTTGCAAAGTTTTCAATACATTGCTATCAAATAATTCTGTTGACTCGTAAAATACATCGTATATTCATTATTCACAAAAATTAAAATTGACTAAATTTTACTCATGCAAACATGGAAACGCTTAATGTACTTAGAATAATTAAAAAATTTAAAAAATGCATATTAAATTTCAACCGAAAATTTGACCGAATTTTCACTATTTTTTCAACCGATAAACGCATTTTTTCTAACCGAAATATCCTGTCCTTAGTTATAAGGTAAACATTATTTTTATAGCAGATGAAATCAAAACAAATAACTTTACTAACGATTAATATTGATATATTCCAAATTATTTTTTACATTTTGCCGAAATTCACCTATTTTGACTTGATTTTGTGACTTTTTTGAGACTAAAACTCCATATTTTTAATGCAAATAGCGGCATATGCCAAATATGTTATTTGTCAAATTAGTATGTATATTGTGGCCATATTTTTGGTATTTATTTGCCATTTTGAAATTTAATTTACCTATTTTTCAACAAAAAGTGGCATAAGATACTCAATTTTTAACCTAAATTTTGGCTATTTTTCTCAGAGTCTTGCCTATTTTGACACAGTTTTGGCTATTTTTGACAACATTAATGCCAAATTTAAATATACATTTTGTATTTCTGACCCTATATTTTGTCCTTTGTAACCTTAATATAACTTAATTAACTTAATAAAAAGGTCAAAATGCTTTTATTAACATAAGAAATTGGTGAAACATAGTTATTAAAGTAAGAAGATGGTAAAATTCTTATATTAATGTAAAGATCAAAATCCCTTTTAGCATAAGAAATAGGTCTTACTCATTTTATTAGCATAAAAAATTGAGCAAAATCCCTATATTAACATAATAAATAGGTGAAATCCCTTAATTAGAGTAAAGATCAAAATCCCTTAATTAATGTAAATACAAAATCTTTATATTATAATAGAAACAGATAATGATAGCTACAGACAACGACAAAGTGACAGATAACGACGGCTAACTATAGATAACTACAGATTGTGACAGATAACAACATATAGAAATAAATAACAGATAGTTAGACCACAGATAGTGAAAGGTAACGACAGATATTGGCAGATAACGACAGATGGTGACAGATATAACAGATATATATACAGGGTAGGGCATAAATATTGAGACAGGCGGAGCTTAATAACGCGAATACAGTAAAGACTACTCAGAGTAAACACAATGAAAATGTATTCATGTATTTGTAAAGTGCACTTACTGTATACGCGTAATTAAGCTCCGCCTGTCTCAATATTTATGCTCTATCCTGTATAGTATCAGATAGTATAGATAGTATCAGATAACTAGAGATAGCGACAGATCACATATAGTGATAGATAACTCTTAAACCTAAATTTTGGCATTTTTTGTATTATTTCCACAATTCTAATATTTTTCCCTATTTTTAAGGAATTTTGGCCACTTTATCACCCTATATTTTGCCCTTTTTGACTTTAAATCCATTAAGTAGCTCAATAAACCGGTCGAATTAACTTTATTAACATAAGAAATGTGTGAAATCCTTTCTTAGAGTTAAGAACAAAACCTCTTAATTAGCATAAGAGAAAGGTGTAACTCCCTTTATTAATTTAAGAAAATGATAAAATCCTTTATTAGTGTAAAGATCAAAATCCCTTAATTTATAACTTCGTGTCTACAGACAGACAGACAGACACACATCCAGACATGTCAAGTCCAATAGCTTGACTTTGTTAAAGTAAGCTAAAAAGTTTCATCAAATTTTTTATAAACTAATTACAACTATTGAAAAGTATAATGATAAAGAAACGCTCTCTCCAATTTTTTTATATCCTTGAAATTTCAATTTAAAATGTTTATGTGAATATATTAATAATCTTATTTTTTGTAATGAAGTATTTTCGTAGTTTACATCGAAGTAATTTACTTCAAGTATTTTTTACTTGCTATTTTAAATTTATAAACTTTGTTATGAATATATAATTTATAAGAATAGAGTTTTAAATTAATTGATCAATATTTTGATAATGCAAAAAATTTAATTATCGTGTTTAAAAAAAGATGTCATTCAAACAGTAAGAAATATTCTATCTTATACCAAATAATTTTTAAAAATATGATATACTATTTAAAAACACCTATTGGTTCTTTTGAATCTATTGCTTGCAATAGAAATAATTTAAGCGTTTCAATCTTAGATTTTTATGTTTAATTTTAATAATTATTTAATTTAATTACTCAAAGCCAACTTAACTTTAATAATTTTTACACTTAGAAAATAAATGTAAGACTTATTTTTAAAAAGATTTTGGCAGAATTTTGTAGATTACTTTCAATTTATTTTCCAGAGGGCATATAGAGTTTAGGTAGTTATGAAAATTTAGACAGAAAATAATCCAATACGATAAGATGCAACAATTTCTTTAAAGTGAAATAAGCTTGTGATAAAATTTAATTTTATAGATTTATAAAATTAGTCATTAATTAAAAATAAAAGTATTATTACACTTTTCCTAAAATAATTATTAAAATTAAAATAACAAAAATACAAGATTTAATAAAATTTAATTTTCTATGAATGATCAATAGTACGTGTATAAGGATTTACAAACTTATATTGACTAAATATAGTAAAAATATTGATTTTTAGCTCACTTTGTAAAAGTCAGCTATTGGATTTGACATGTCCGTGTGTCTTTGACTCTGGATGTAGACTCTTTAGATCACAAAAATGAGGCAAAAATGAACAAAAATGGGTCAAAATTGGGCCAAAACTGAGCCAAGATTGGTCAAAATTGTCTATAATAGGGGAAAAACAGGGTTTATACTGGGTCAAAAATGACTAAAAATGGGGCAAAATCGGCTTAAATCGGGGCAAAAATGGGCTTAAATATGGTCAAAAATGGCTAAAATTGGGGCAAAGTTGGCTTAAATAGGGGCAAAAATGGGCTTAAATTGGGTCAAAAATGAAATAAAATGGGGCTAATTTGGTTAATACTGACACAAAATCGGGTATAAAATGGTTAATATCGGAGCAAATATGAGCAAAAATTGGTGTCACGCGTCTTACTTGTTATACTAAAACACGTGATGACACGCGCCTAATTGTTTTTATAAAACCAGTTTTGATGTTACCTCGTCAACAGCTAAACTAAGAATGAATGAAAATATCTTTAACAATTACTGAAGTACTATTTATAACAATGGTTTAAAGTACATTAAAATTTTTATCGAAACAATAATAAGTAGAAGTTTTGCTTATTTAAAAATAAAAATCAATAATGTAAGCCAACAATAGATTCAAAGTCAAAGTGAGCGCATTACTAATGTTCATTCTTGTTTTGGGATTTATTTGCTATTTCTTTTGGGTGCCTTTAAATATAGTTTGAAAAATTTAACAACAATTATCGAAATATTTCTTATTAACTAATAATATATATTCATAAGAAATTAGAAAATTCTAGAAAATTTTAATAAAGCATAATTAATTAATGATGTAATTGGAGTTTGTTATTTTAAAAATCGTTTGTTATTTCAAAAATCGTTTAATTCGTTTGATTTGTTTACTTTGATTTCATCAACTTTAAATTTAAATTTGTTAATAACTCGATTTAAATAGAAATTAAAACAGTTTTGTTCAATCGTTAATTAACAATTTTCACTGCCATATAACATTTCATATACAATAATTGTAGGCATGTATATGTATAGACATTAATTATAAATACAGTTAAATTTTTATATTTAATTTATGAATGGCGTGATATGTAATTAAAATTAAATGCCGTATACGAGCATAATAAAACAAATTTTGATTACGATATCCAACAAAAACTATTAAATATCCTAGTAATTTTTAAATCAACATAATGTGACGCATTAATAAGATTAGTCATATTAAAATTTTATTGATATTATCGGTAATAAGTTTAATATTATGCAAAGCAACAAAAATAAGCATTTTATGCCATACATACTCTCCACCCAATACGAACTCCAATTCATTGATGATTGCATTTAGAAAGATTATTTGCGTAATAGACATTTAATAATTAATCAAAAAACACTAATTATATACGTAAGTAATTATCTTACTCGTGAAAAGTTGGAAAATGGTTTGGAAATCATTATCGTCATGAGATAATTTGCATAAAATGAAAGTATAAAATAGGCTTAAACTAAACGATTATTAGTTATTCAAAGGAAATGGTCAATAATAGCGATTAACAAGATTAAAAAATTATCGAAGTTCGCCATCAGTTTTTGCTCGAACTGTATGCAAATAATCCGGAAAATTACGATCCAATCGATATCGAAAAAGTGAAAACCCATGAGTACACGATAAATCCATTTCTTTTTAGCAAGACTTGAACAAAGAATGTTAACGAATTAGCGGAATATGCGAAAAAGATTTGGCTAAACTATTAGTTTGCTCATCAAATTGATATAAAATAATGAAATCAATTAAATTATTTTATTATTGATATTTAAATTAAATTTTATGGCGAAATATTAAAATTAGTATTGAATAAATCATGAATTAATCATTTTAATTAAAAAGTATGATATATGATAATAAATCATCATCAAAGCCACTTTCTCGGTAATATGACATTTTAATTATCGATTAAATCATTCGAATTAATAATATATAGGTTAATACAAATAAAACTAAATAATATAAATTTCCGAAAACTCAAAAATAACGTTAAGTTTAAAAATTTCCTAAAATATTGTCTAATTATTTAAAGTATATTTTAAGACGGAAACTAACCTATCATTTCTGTAGACATATAATTAAAAGAATAAAAGTAAAATGAATAAAAATAAATCTTTGAGAGGCAATAAACCAAAATTGTGTTTATATTCTATTACTAAATATTATAGATTACATATTTGAATATATATTTAGAATCTAGAAAATCTAAGATAAGAGTCAATAAAAATCACAACAATTGATTAATGTAATTGAAAATGAATTTATTTTTAAGTTAATTAAAATATCGATATTTTATAACATAATAAATACATTGAATAAATTATATATTAATTTTACACAATAACAAAATTATACAAAATTAACCCAAATTTATAGAACCAGTTACATTCCCAAGAGCACCAGTAAGACCAGAAAGAGTACCATTTATAGCGGTAGTAAGAGAATTTAGTAAAGTAAGCGGTAATGAAGCCACTAATGACACAACTCCTAACACTAATGTTGCGA
>JAQIXJ010004699.1:0-10409 GCA_034700185.1 Phthiracarus laevigatus | reverse complement strand
AATAATCTTTAATAATGATTTTCAAATATTAAACTATTGATTAATCTGATGGAAACGAGAATTATTAAAAAAGTAAAAAGAAAAATACCTTAAATTTACTAGACGTTAATGATTATATATTAATTTAGTTAAAAAATTTATAAACTTTAAATAATCACAAGATTGTAAGTTTGCTGCCCTGTTATTATTAATATTGTAAAATCAATGTACTATCAAAATTGCATTGTACAATAAATTCGTGTAATGTTTTTGTAAAAAGTTAAAAGTATTTTTGGCTTAATAGAGTAGTAAATTTTTTAACTCAAAATCTACACAAACTTGATGTTTAAACTCATTATTATTGAATTTCTATAGTAAAATGTTAAGGGAGAAGAAAATTCGTGTAATGTCAAACGTTAGGAGATGGGAATGAAGCCAAACCTTGTATAAAAAAATGAAATTGGAGAAATTAAAAATTATCCGAACAGAAGTTACCGGGTTATACGGTAAAAATTAAGCGATCTGTAGTTTAATCTTTGTTAGAACTTTGAAGACAACAACTTTAAATATCTTAACAAATTTGAATGTAAAAATATTTAGTAAATACGTTTCATTTGTAAGAACAAGAATAATATGAGTTTTTATCAATTTTGAGACTTGAAATATCTAAAAAAACAAAATTAGATTTATTTTCTGTGTTCCAGTTATAACATTCTAACTGCCAAACTGTAAAATAACTAAATTAATAGTTATACTCTTTAAAGATAAGTTTATAAATGATACTATTGGCATATAGCTCTGCGATTTGTTTAGTTTTTATTTTTTTTAATTGTTAAGTACACTTATAATTTCTGCTCATTTTAAAAGTGTTGTATTGGATTTGACATAGCCGAATATGTGTGTGTTTATTGCTATTGTTTAATTTTAAGCTCTTTTGACAAAGTTAGCTTTTGACTTTTTTATGTCTGAAAAAATTTTAAGCTATCAAATTTCTTTAAAAAATGAACAAAAATGGTTCAAATGTAGTGCTTTTTTGGCTTAAAAATAGCAAAACAAAATCAGGTAATTATATGTTTATATTGAATAAATAATGATTTATTTAATTCGCCTGCGTCTTATTATTTAAATTTAAAACACATTATCATAATCCAAATTAATTTCATTCAAAAAATCATAAAAACTGACATCAACTTGACTTTATCAAATACATCTAATGTTTTTGTAAGATCTTTGTGCTTTTCAGTGTAATCGACAGAAAGTTCTTTATCTGTTAACGGTTCTAATATTAGTGTATATGGTTAAGGGTATATTATGAATGAAAACCTGCACTTATCTGAATCTTCCTGGAATCATATGCATGAGAACGAATTTTGTGAGTTTGAAGTACAATTAAAATTGAATCAATACTTCCGATGTCTGTCGATATATATTCAGCTATGACCTGTATACATTTATCTGGAGATGTTACATCAAACATTTAATTGTTTGGAGATCAATTTAACCATTGTAAAAAATGTAAAGGTGGTCAGTCACGATGCTGAAACTCAACAAGAATGTATGAATCAGTTATTGGATGATTTTTAAAAGGTCTATTTTTAGACTGAAATCGATATTCGTGTTAATTACTGGATTTTGCACCTAATTCCGTTTGTAATCTATTTCCATGGTATCACATTCCTTTGCTTTTGCAATTTTTTCATCCTCTTCATGTACGACAAAAAGCTAGATTTCCGTTTTATGATCATCAATCCACATGTCTGATATCATTATGTTTTCTTCAATGTATAACGGCGTTTTGTCAAATTCCTAAACTCGTATTTTTAAGCTCACATTGAAAGCTTCTGCAGTGCCGATCAATCACGACATAAGTTTGATGAACCCATTTTTGAAGCAAATTGTATTCATCTTTCACTTCCTTATTCTTTTATACGGTAAATTACTTTTTGAACAAATCTTACTATCAAACTGGAGTCTGAAGTTTAACATTGAAAACAAATCAGTAAGAAATTAATAGATACAACAACTCAAAATCTTTTTTTCATTTAATTTTTAGTTTACTGCAAAACATGGCAAGAGTATTTAAAAGTTATATACTTTATTGTTGCAATAAGTTACTGAAAATATAAAAATTTACAATTATAAACACGATATGTCAATCTTGTTTTGATTTCACATGTTTTACAAACACGTATTTAATGCGTGAAACTGTTATCGAACAAATAAAAATATCCTAGAAAATAACTTGTACATTGTAATAATCATATTTCTGAAATAAATCCGTGTCACACGTCCTTCGTTGTTGTACTGTGACTTAATTATATACATTATAATAAAAACAGATTAATACGGTCATAATATCTGACTTTTAAAAGTTAGTTTAAGTAATTTTATGGTCGCTTGCTCACTTCGTTTTCTCTGTTCTATTATTTCATATAATTTTTATAAAAGCTACCATTTACTTCAAATTTCGGAAGATTCCGCAAAGAATTTGGTCGTATTTTTCAGTAGTGTTATTTTTAAAACTGAATATCCCGTTTAGATTTTTGGTACATTTAGAACTTATTTTTACTTTTTATAACATAAACTAGACTGTTTTGATATAAAAATGGGAGCTCCCGTTCCCAATTTTAAACTTATTTTGGTTATTCTTCCTTTTTTCCTTATTTGGTTATGGAATCTTTAATAATGTTTTTTAAATTTTAAACTATTTTAAGTTACAGTTTATACATTTTAAATAGTTTAAATAATAGGAAACGAAAATTATTAAAAAAGGAAAAACAAAAATACCTTAATTTTACTAGTCGTTAATGATTTTATGGTAACTTAGTTAAAAAAAATTTCTAAACTATAAATATTCACAAGATTGTAAGTTTGCTGCCCTGTTTTATTCAAACTCGTAAAATCAAGGAATCAAAATTTAAATGTACATTAAATAAAAAAAATTTTTGTTAAAAGATAAATCATTTCTGGATTAAAAAAGAAGTTTTTTTAACATGAAATCTATACAAACATGATGTTTAAACTCATAATTATTGAATTTCTTTAGTAAAATGTTAAGGTAGAAAATTTTTCCCATGGCAAACGTTAGTTGGTGGGAATGAAGCCAAACATTGTATGAAGAAATTAAATAGAATAAACTTAGAAATTAACTGATAAGGAGGTAACGGAATAAACAGTCAAAACTAAGCGATCTGTAGGATGAACTTTGTTAAATTTTTGAAAACAACATCTATAAACGTCTTCACTAATTTGAATATAAAAATGTTTATTAAATACGTTACATTTATAAGAACAAGAATTCGATTAGTGTTTATCAATATTGAAACTTGAAATTTGTAAATAACCAACATAAACTTAGATTTAGTTACTGTTTTCCAGTTACAACATTTTAAGTTCCAAACTGTAAAATATTTAAAATAATAGTTATATTCTTTAAAGATAAGTTTAAAAATGATATTTTTGGAGATGAGTTCTGCGATTTGTTTAGTTTTTTGTAATTGTTAAGTATCCTAAAATTTTCTGCTCAATTTATAAAAGTGTTGCATTGGAATTTACATGGCCGGATATGTGTGTGTATTGCTATTGTTGAATTTTTAGCACTTTTTGACAAAGTTTGTAGATATTTTAACCTATTAAAATTCCTCAAAAAATTAACAAAAATGGTGCAAAAGTGGTGCTAATTTGGCTTAAAAGTAGCTTAACAAAATCTTGTCACTATATATTTATATTGAGAAAATAATCAGTAATTTATTTGGCCTTTGTCTTATGATAATGTGTTTTGATCTAAATAATTCGCGTCAAATTTAGCCTATAAGAAAAGTTTAATCTTAGTAAGATAAATTACTTTATTGTTCATTATTATTATAACGGTCTTTTAAAACATACTATTCAAGCAAACCAAAAAAATGTAGACTTCTTTTTCAAATAAAACTTTTTTAGATTTTTAAAAAATTTTACAGTTTAAAAAACAATTCAATTATTTCTTAAAACTTCAATATAGTAAAAACTTACAACAAAAGTCAAAACATACTTATTAGTAACATTCTTTAATTCTTCTACTAACATTTAAAAAGTATCGGATTTAATAAATGAGAATTAGTGCTTCGTATTTCGCTTCCAATTATTAGATGTATGCAAAATTTTATGTTAAATAAATTTTATATTATATCAAAATAAATGAGGAAAAGTAAGCTAATTGATGTTACTAATTTTAAATTGGTTAAATGATATTTTATAGATAAGAGCCAGTTACAGATAAGAAATAACTCGAGTTCGCAATATAACCAATTGTCAATACAATTTGGCTTATTTAAAGATATTTTTAAAGAATTTATTCTATAATTACAGTCTGTTATTAAGGATGTTATTCAATGTTTATGGTAAATTTATAGGTGCATATCAGCTTTAAACATACTTTTGTAAACTAAAAAACACAAATGAGATTTAAATTAAGTCACTTGAATAAAAATCGGTGTTTTATTTCAATTCTAAAGCTCACACAAATATACTAATTTTGTTATAAACTTGACCAAATCTAATATATTTTACAAAATGAACAATAGTATTAACCATTAACTGTGATTACGAGATAAAATACAACACATCAAAACTCAAAACCAAATTTTAGTCAAAACTCAAAAAAAGTTTCATACGAAAGTCTGTTTGATAACTCATTTAAAAAATATAATGTTTACAAGACTCTTGGTTACAATTGCGAATATTTATGGGAATATGTTTTTGATGATACATTAAAAGTTAATAAATTTTTTAAATCAACACTAAAAGTTAATAAATTTTTTAAATCACACGCAACAGAAAGGATTAATTATTACAAAAAACTTAAAAAAATGGCTGTGCTTGAATAAATGAAGCATTTTTTGGAGGAAGAACAAATAATTTAAAATTTTATCATGTGTGATCGAATGAAGAAGAAATTAAAATTGTAGACTTTAACAGTATTTACCCTTAAGTTATGAAATCAAAAAAATATCCGATAAAACATCCAACTGTAGCCTAAGAAAATTTAAACTATAGCTTGATAACCTACTTTTGTTTTATTAAATGTAAAATACTTCCTCCAAGAGGTTTATACTTTCCAGTTTTACCAATTACAATAAATGGAAAGTTTAAGTTCCCATAATGTATGTGTTGTGCTAAGAACATGATATCGACTTGTAATTGTTATGATAAAGAATGTTTTTTGGTAAATACATGTTCATCTGTTGAACTTATAAGATATATTGAAAAAGGCAATGAGTTAATAGAATTATTTGACATATTACATTATGCGTAATCGAATGATTTATTGTTCGAATAATATATGAATAATTGGTTAAAAATAAAACAATAAGCAAGCGGTAGACTCCTGTATGTGACACAGAAAAACAAAAAAAAGAGTTAATAACTAATTTTAAAAGTAATACTGGTATAATGCTGTTAAAAAGCAAAATTAACTAAAACGCATCCCAAAGGTTTATTGTTTAACTAATGTGTAATGTTTTGTGAGAAAAACTAGTTCGAAAACCAAATAATAAGAAAACTGAAATTGTTTCATCTTATGACCAATATAAGAAAATATACTTTACGATAAAAAGGACAAAAGCGGCGTTACAGAAGTTAATCAACATAAATTGGTAGTTAACTGGTCTTACAAAATTATGTTGGATGCAAATCCTGGAAACTTTATTTTATCCATAGCTGCTTTTGTCACATAATATGTAAGAATTGAATTAAGCAACAAAGTAGATTTACTTGAAAATGCAATTTCAAAAGGTGTTTTATTTTTTGATACGGATTACATTTACTACGTTTAAAATAAAAATGACTATGAAATTAAACAGTGTGGATCTCTGCTAGGTGGCTTAACAAAGGAAATTGAAAAGAATTATGGTAGAGAAGCAAAATGCTCAAATCTTGTATCGTTAGATCCCAAGATCTACGAATTCCAAGTTATAAAATCTAACAGTATATTTTCAGAGTATAAAATTAAAGGTATTGCACTTATTAAAAAACTGTTGTTATATAAGTCGATTTCTGCCGATAAGCCGAAGGACAGTGGTCAGAACTCGACTTCAATTTTTCGAGTTAAATTTATTTTATCGCAAAATAACGACGGCACAAACATTTGGTAGAAATTATGTTCACTATTAAACGTTGACATACAAACATAAACACACTTTACTTACTGATATTATACAAACATTTCAAAAAGGGATGCGATTTGCTCAACAAATATTAGCTGAACAGAGAAGATTGAGAAAAATTGATACATACTAATGAACATATTGTTTGATATGTATACACTCAAAGCATGTGTGTATTTATTGTAAATGATTATTAAATGTATAAAAAAAGTTTTTATTATATATCAATAAATAGTTTTCGTACGTGTGTTGTGTTGTGTATGCATTTGTGGATACGAGTGAGCCATGTTTTGAGTGTTACATGTATTTACATTTCTTGTTATTTTCACTATTAAGTACTAATAAATAAATTACACTTATAAATAGTTAAAGTCTATGGATTTGGGTGAAACCGCGCAATCACCGCGATTATTCCATTTTATTAAATGGTCTGATTTTGACAGTTATGGCTTCAATTCACACGCAGAGAATGTTAATACTGGTTATTATATTGCGAAAGTGGATAAATGACAGTCCTGCCTCCGCCGCTGGTCTTAAAGAAGGCGATCGCATTATTGAAGTGAATTTGGCTAATATAAGTAATGAAAATCAAAGACAAGTTGTCGAACGAATTAAATCGAATCCCAATGAAACGAAATTACTAGTTAATGATGCTAACGCTGATCGATGGTAATAATAACTTCTGTAATTAGTGAAAACGAATCGAAAAATACAACGACAACGTATATTAAAATTCAAAAATAATTTTAACATTAAGGAAAACATAACCCACACTTTTTTTAGCTCATTTTTTTTAAAAAAAGGCGAGCTTATGGTTTTGACATTGTCAGTCTGTCCGTTCGTTCGTACGTTCGCAGTCTTATTTTAATTAAGGGATTTCACATGTTTCTATTTAATTCTTGTGATTTTTGAGATCTTGAAAACTGATTAATTTATCACAATAGTATACAGTTACCTAAGAAAAAGTGAGCTATATATGAATGTGTCGTTCTTGTTAGGTTAATGTATTCTACCGTACAAAAAATATAAGTTTCACAGCCAATTTGGAAACTACGTTAATGAGTAAAAGAAATAACTGTTTAAAACACCTTATATAAAGTTTGTCACAAACAGGCATTCGGACGGACAGATATTGTTTTAAAAGTGAGATGAAAATAATATAAAAATATAATAATAAATTCGCCTGCTAAATGTACCAGTTTGATAATACTGACTTTTTTCTATAAGTTAATAAATCTTCTCATAAATAAAAGGTTACAGTTTACATATTTTATTTTTAACATACGAAATCATTACAATCAAACAGAGAATTAGTTTTAAGATTAATTAAAAAACATTATCATAAAAGAATTTAATCTTGCTGCTTTTGGTATGACACAATAATTTATGAAAACAATTACACAACTTCTGTATGATAATTATTGTAAAAAATAGCAAATTCAAAAAAAATTATTTTAATAGAAAATATGCTTATATTTTAAACATTTAGCTAAACATAATTTTTTTGCTATCTTTGACAAAGTTAGTAATTGGATTTAACATGTCTGTTTGTGACTCGATAACTTTTTATTTTTATTTTTATAACAAAAACGGGCAAAAATGAACAAAAAAGTGTAAAAAATGGCTCAAATAGGGGCAAAAAAGGCTTAATTCTGCTCAAATATGAATATAAATGAGGAAACAAACGCAATTTAAACAAAACAGAATAGCACAACAGTCATGCACAGTTCTATTTATTATACTAGTTAAACGAAAAATAATAAATGATATGATTAATCATTTGTTTCAATTCTAGTAAATTACAAAAAAAATCTACTAAATTTTTAGATTCAAACATTAATGCAGTCAAAAAGCAAGACTTTTAAACTATTATGCAATTAGCCAAACAAAATTCATTAAAACATCATCGATAAAAGGTTTATGGAAGTTTATGAATCAATTTAAATAATTTCAGAGCAAAGAAAGAAAATTTAAGTTCCCATTTATTATAATTAGTTATCCTTCTCAATATATAAGACAGATTTTGCAGCTAGACTGGGAGACTTTTTCAGACCCATAAGCTTATTTTTTTCTATGAAATCAATTGCTTTAAACTTCTAGTTGAATAGATTAAGATTCCATATAACTCACGTAAATAAGTGATGTTATAATAACATAAAATAAGCCGTTACAAGCTAATGATTATTCATAAAACCTCTTTCTCTACAATTAGATTAATAAACTAAAAAAATAATAGAACAAATAATTTATTTTAATAAATGCTTCTAAAGGGATACGTCATAAGAAATAATTAGACTATAATAATATAAATATATTTATAATTTTATTGTTAAGAGCATTTTTTAAAAAGCAATTTATTTAAGCTAAAGACACAGTATTGAAAAAAGTAATTAATAAAATTTTTTTATCTTAGTTTATAATAAAGTTCTATTAGCCCAACTTTTATTTCCAAAATAATTCATATATTTTAAATTAAAAAATTAACATAATTTTATTGCAATGAACGTTTACTAATTGAGACAAATGTTTAATCTTTAAATTATTGTTATTGATATTTTAATTTAACATTTATTTACACTCGTTATATTGTTTAACTGCAAGGACTTAAGAGTTGTATTAAATTAAAATCTGATTAAGTATTAACTTTTTAATTTTTAATTCCATTGATAGCTAATTTCAACATTTCTTTCTATGATACATAAATTTGGATTAAAAATTAGGTAAAGATTTTTGGAAAGTGTTGTTTTAGAAAATAAAATTAAAATTATTTAATGTTTAGTTAATGCACAAATTGCTCGTAAAATAATTGAATATTTTATTACTTATATTTTTATTAAAAAAAATCTATGTCGATCATATAAAACTGAAATTTTAGTGTTTAATTATTTTATTCAATGAATAAAGATATTAAATTTCAAAATTATTGGAAATTTTGGAACCTCTACGGAGTATTGAATTTAAATTAATGAAAAATAAAACTTATTTTCTGATTTATTTTATTATCTGAACATTTTCAGTTAAATGTAGTTAATTATTGTCTATCTTTCTTTCTTTTGTGCACAAGTTGCTCCTGAGGAGAGGGCCTTGATGACTTATATTACCCTAAATATAATAAGACTATAAATAGCAATTGTTTCATGATTATAGCACTTATTTGCCGGAAAAAAAATCCACTTAAATCCGAAGAGTTAAATCCACATCCTTTATTTTATAAAAAATTCGAATTGAAAAGCTATCAAATTTTTAAAGAAAGGTCGTTGCCAACTTTGTGTTTAATAACAGATATTTATTTATTGTAGTAAAGGGAATGCATCAACAATTGTGAACTTCACAATTAAGAAGATATTTTAATCATAAAATTATGCAGGTTAAAATTTTGAGAATCAAACTTTGTTGTTGATTTTTAAATCAAAATCTTTTTAAATATTTTTAGAACTAATATAAAATGCACTCAAATAATCATTTCAAAAAATATCATTTTATTAATCTTTCTATTGAAGACCTATTGCTGCTAGTCCGGTAAGTAGACAACCAACTCAAAGAAACTAAAACTCCAATTTTTTACGTTATAGCTTCTATTACATTATGTATTTCAACTTTCGAAGTTTATTTTTCTAATGGTCTATGGTCAGATTTCATGAAGTTCACAGCCATAATACGCAGTTTTCAAAAGGAGTGACCAAAAATTAAAAAAGATCTAATATTAAATTTTGGAATTTCATCTGGCTTTAGTTTATTTTATTTAAAATGTATTATTTATTATTTATCTGAATTTTAATTTCTAATATACTTTCAATAAAAAATAATTTTAAATCTTATAATCTTTATTGATAAAAAAATTAAGTTACAGACATTCAGAAAGACACATATTTCGAATATACAATGGCAATTTTTTATATGTTATAATAAAAAACATACAAATGTTGTAATCATATTAATTAAAACTAATTGGTTAAATTTAATAAAAAAGAATAAATAAGTGAGAAACTATAAACGCTTTTTTTTAATAATTACACGTAACAAGGGCCTTGAAAATCGTTAATTACACAATTCGACTTACTGTATATGACTTAATATTTATTATTGCAGATTTTAAACTTTTTAACGATTTTGGCGATTCTAACGATCTTAAAGACATCTAACGATTTTAAATATATCCTTCGAACTATGCTAAATATACCAAAAATTATATAAATTAGTACAATCGCACAAAATTTTACAATTTAAAATTTACTAAATTCGTTCTATGAAAACTCAGATTAATTTATTCAGAATAAAAACATTCAT
>JAQIXJ010004698.1:0-10409 GCA_034700185.1 Phthiracarus laevigatus | reverse complement strand
GCCCATTATTAGCCGTGTTTGACCAAATTTAAGCCCTATTTTGCGCCTATTTAATCCAAGTTTGACACATTTTAGCTCAGATTTGGCCCAATTTTGACCGATTTGTGTTTATTTTTGCCTCATTATTGTGATCTAAAAAAGTCTACAGACAGAGTTACGGACATCCCAAATCCAATAGCTGACTTTTACAAAGTGAGCTAAAAACCAGGTTGATTAAACCATGTAATCATTATTATAACTGAGTTTATATAAGTTAATTTCGATTAAAACACTAAAATTACAGTCTAATAAACTTATCTCTTAGATTCATTTATTGTCATTTCCTGATCTTATTAGTTAATTAAATATAATTATAGTTGCAAATATTTTAAGTTATTCTGTTTTAAGTTTTATTCTTTTAAGTTCTTAAACTAAATTGTTTTAATTTTGATTTTCATTACAATCGCGGTTTCACTTTCCCAAACGTTTGTGAATATTTGACTTTCTAATAAAGAGAAAAGATAAGCAAGTTTAAAGGCTATATATTAATCCAGTACGCCTAACACAGTTTTCACGCATATTTACCTGTATACTCAGTTTTAGAATGATAATTAATTTGATTAATGTTTTTCATAATACAAAAGTCTAAATATTAACAAAAACTTTTATTGTATTGAACTTTGTTTAGCTTTCAACGCATTTCTGTATATAAGATTTAACATTAGATTATTAATGAGTTGAATTTTTAATTCACATAAAGTTAGAGCTTAACTGAGCTTTGATCTGTTTGGTTGCCTATGGAACGAATGTATTTTAAATGATTCAATTATCTTTATTGTCGATAAAATGTTTTAGTTAATTCACTTTAATTTAAACTAAAGTTATAGCGCGGACCGATAGTCCGATTACTGATTAAAAGACGTTGTAAATTTTTGGGTGATGAATTAGAAAACGCTAACGCAGTGGTATTATTAGGATTTCTCGTTAAATGTTTTCGAAAATTAAATTTTGTGTTTCACAAGAAGTGACCGTAACACTAAATAATTAAACAAAATTTTGCACAACATGCACATAACGTTAAGCAGAAACAGTTTATTCAAAATTGATGATAAAAAGTTCGAGCCTGTTCAAGATGAATCCAATGATGTAAGTGTAGAGGGAATTGAGGCACCAGGGTAGGTGTCTATAAAGGATATCACAGACATAAAACTTTGAAATATGTATATATGATGGGGTAAAAATAAGCCACTTCTAAGCCACTTCCATTTGAAACGTTTTCAGAATGTTTTAAAAGTAACTAAAACTTTCATTGAGAAATGGTTACAGTTTACAAATAAAATTTATGATTGTCGAAATTATTTTAAATCAAAGAATTAAAATCAATTCTATACGAATTTACAAAAATAACTAAAATAGGGGAAAATATTATTACTTTTAGTATAATATACTCATTTTAAACATGATATGGAAGCAAAACATCAATTTTTTTTTCTTAAAAATTAACGATAACCATTTTTTAATCGGTTGAGGCGTTAGGAATGATCTTGTTTAGCTTACGTTTTTTAGAAAAGGAGGTTATGAATTTGTCCATGTCTGTCACCATAATTCTAAAAATGGAAATGTAAATTTTCCATATTCATTAGTCTAATAATTCAAAGAACATAATATAAATCTTATATTATACATTTAAAATTAAAAAGAAAAAAATGTTACCAAACTTAATAAAATTAATTTTACTAAAACATAAGCAATTATTTAAGAGTATAAAAGTTTATTTTTATTCTTACATAAAGTTTTATTCTTAATGGTAAAGACCTTTCGATAATTAGAAGCTAAGTTAAAGTTCTAGTTCTTATTTGGTTTACTTCTGTTTCTTCGTTTTTAACCTTATCAGACTTTTTTTGGTAAATTTACAAGATCAATACTATAAAATAAATATAAGTTATTCTTGTTAAAAAGAAGGATGGAAATAAAACAAATATATATAAATCTGAATAAAGTTTGTCTAAGTTTCTAAAAATCATTATTTTCATCAATCCAAGGCAGAAACAACATGCAATACTCTCGGTAGTATTTTTATTCATCTGTTTTTAAGTTATATCGTCTATATCTAATGATTTTTGGTTTTCGCCGTTTCTCTAAATATCCACGATTATTTTTTATTGGATACATTTCTCCAGAATCGACTTAATTTTCTTCCTCATTGATTTTGTTTAATGATGACTCATTAGGTGTTCTGTTTTTTGTTTGTTTAACTCTTCTAAAAAGTGAGCTAAACATTTATTTGTTAATTTTTCAGGCTTTTGTGTATAAAACTCTATTGAGTTTTCATCCATGTTTTTAAGCTTTATCTCAGATTTAACTAATTTCTACCTTTCTTGTTGTTCTCCGGAATTTTTAAAAACATATGAGCGGCCGCAACGAGACATATCCATAAACAGAAGCTGATAGACCGTTTCTTGAGAGCTTACTTCCGTTGCGTTTAAATAACGGTAACCTGCTATTTTCAAACGATCGCGAACACTAAAATTTCCCGCTTTTACATCTTCAACTGCGTTTTTGAGTACTTTAGACATTCCTCTTTCAGCTTTACTTAAATAATTTAGAATGTATTGGACGCAGATGTAAGGGTATAAAATGAACTGTATGTCCATGTTCGCTTGATGTAACTTGAGAATTTTGCTGTTATAGTTATTTTTTTGTGTCAGCTAAATTTCTTCTGACGAAAACCTTCAGGTGTTTTAGCTTAGATCTTAAAATAAGAATGAAACCTTTCTGTGTGATGCCATTATATTTTAAAAATGATGGAAAATCATCATAACTATGGCTGTTTTTTAATCTATCCTTCAGCTTGTTGAACGCATTGTTATAATTGTCATTGTTGTCATTAGATTCAAGCGTTTCACGTATAATAGTACATGGAATAGATAATTGTGGAAAGTTGAATCGACACACAGTCTCATGCACAATAAACAATGCACGTGTGGACAAACCCCGATGTTGAAACTCGACCCGTAAATATGAATCAATAATCGGATTATCATGGAAAGGTAATTTTGTGTGTTCAAGAACCCTAAATAATTCTCTAATGCGTTTATCGAATTATCTCGCACAAGTTACTGGAATTCTGCAATTAACTCGAATTTTTGTTGATAATCCATGTGTTAAGTCAATATCTCTGACCGTTTTCTTTAATATCACAATAAGTTGAATCCATTTTGTTTCCGAAGCTGAAAATAAGACAAACAGTGTAGGTAATCCTAGCTGGTGCATAATTGCTAATACTTCACGTTTACGTTCTTGCCAATACACTGGAGATGATCGATCTACTTTAAGAAATTTGTAACCGTCATAAACTTTACAGAGGCATCCATAATATCGTTGTTCAAAAGCTGACCGGCAGTTATTGATTTATTTCTACGTGTCTTTCTCAATTGAATAATTTATTGTTCTGTTAACATTTTTATTTCCCCTTTCTTGTACACAAAGAAGATTTTATCTGTTTTACAACTGCGCCTATCATTATAACGGAGCTTCCAATATATGATGAGTTGGAGAATTTTCGTTCGAATCCTCCGTAAATGGATGGGAAAGACAGTTCTTCGACAAATGTGTCTTTAAATAGCGACAGTGAATGATTACCTTCGCCAGGTGCAAACGCTATGGCCGTACTGTTATCATGCCATAACTTTGAGTTTGAAATCACATTATCCATTTCTTCCACTTATTCCCATTCCATTTCATTTGTATCGACTAACGCTTAGTTTATTACTTTATCTTCTTCATGTATGACAAAATCTTCGATTTCATTGTAGTGATTTGATATCCAATCATCGGTTAGACTGATATTTTCAGCGACATACACAGGAGTCGAAAGAAGATATTTCACAGCATTGAATATTATTGATGAACGGACTGTTTAAACTTATAATGTGACTTTTAAATCATTTTTATTTTTAGCTTAATTTGTATTGTTTGTGTATTGTTAAATACTCGCGGTAGTTAACTCACTGAACTATCAACAGATCCATGTACGTTGACAAAAATGACTTGTAGCCAATAATGTTCGTTCACTCCAAGCGGCTTTATTTGCATGAACGTTATGCGAGGCGATATCATACGTTTTTCAAGTTTTGTTAGGTTTTGTAGTTCGAGAGGTATTTGATTAAACTGGAAACCATTTTTAGAATCTAATTTTGGAATCCTACCCAGAACTACATCCCGATGGCACGACTTACATAACTTGACGACAGTTGACATTGTTGGACAAACACTAATCAAAGACTCGTGACTTGTTCCTTTCTTATAGAGTTTGCTCGTATTTGTCTTTGTTATTGAAGAGGGCGCTGCAGCTGTCACAAATTACGGTGGGACTTATCTTAATTTTTGCCTCGTATAGTTTACGAAGATCTTCGAAACCATTATTTTAGCAAATTCTTAGCCTTGAAAACCTAAGCGCGCTCGTATCTCTTCCCTGTTCATCGCGCCTCCTATCCTGGTTTTGACGTACTGTAATATGTGCGATTGTATTTCGTTTCTGTTCGTCGCGTTTGTGTTCTTTTCCTTTTCTTTTTTCCGATAATCTTCTCTCGATCTCAATTCCTTTATTCTCTCTTTGTTACGCTTTCTTCTCTTTTCCATTTAAAAACTAATTAAAATTGAAACAAAAATGCGTGACCTTTACTCTACGAAGTCTAAATGATAAATTAACTGAAATTCATGATAGACTCTCTGGAGTACTTTCACAATATTGTTCTGAAGTTATTAAAGTAAAGCATAAATGACGCATATTAATGTAGTTTTTCAATATAAAATTTCTACTTATTATAGCCCAAACCGGCATATGCCACTTTGAAAAACAGTATATGTCACTTGTAAAACCGGCATACGCCATTATATAACGGGTTCCATTCGATATTGTAGTCCAAACCGGCATATGACCCTTTTTTAAACATCCTTTAAAGTCTCTTCATTAGAGTCAATATCAAAATCTCTTAATTAGCATAAGAAATAGATCAAAATCCCTTTATTAGAGTTTAGAACAAAATCTCTTAATTAACATAAGAGTGTGCACATACGGACAGACAGACAGACATACCCAAATCCATATATCTGACAATTTTGGAGTAAGATAAAAAATACTATACAAAGCTTACCGTATAAAGCTTGGACATAATTTTATGAAAGTATACAGTATTTCAGAGCTATGACCCAGTTAAACATGACTATAATTATAAACCAATTTAGTAATTCTATTAAACCCGAAGTATTTTAAAATCAATATTTCCTGAAAATTATGAAAATCTAGACTATAGTTTAATTCGTCGTCAGATTCTATTGATTGGGACGAAGAGGCAGACATGACGACTATAGCCGATTTGGAGTCAAAAATTCAAGGGTTGGAGGCCTATAACAGAACTCTATTGGTTAATAACAACAAATATAAAAAACAAAACGACGAAATCATAGCGAAAAACGGTTCCACGACATTAGCGCGAATGCATTACCGCGAACGACATTACCGCGAATGCAATACCGCGAACGACATTACCGCGAACGACATTACCGCGAACGACATAACCGCGAACGACATTACCGCGAACGACGTTACCGCGAACGACATTACCGCGAACGACGTTACCGCGAACAACATTACATTAGAATAAAAAGCTGATTTGTTAACGATTGTAAGCGATAATCGTGAACTATATAAAAAAGTTTTGAACAAACTTATTAATAATTATATAAAACTTTTATTGCATTCGCGGTAATGTCGTTCGCGGTAATGCATTCGCGCTAATGTCGTGATACGGCGAAAAACACATTATTAGAAACCAAACTTAACGACCAATGGATTGAAGCAAAAGCTGAACGCGCATCGCTAATGAGGGAAATTACTGATCTCAGACACTATTGCAAAACAGTTTTTCGCAACATCAACAGAGTCACGCAAGTTTCTCCGCTATGAACAATAGCTATTTTAATGCGACAAATCCACCACATTCTACAAGCTTAGGTAATACAAACGCTTTCTTTATTAATAATGCGTTTTTGTACAAATCCAATTTTAGTAATGACGTACATGTTATCCATGTTTGATATTTTAATAAATTATAGGCCTTTATACTGATAGTCTTTTGAAAAAATTTTAAAAAAATCTAAACTATCGTTTTTGTACAAATCTAGTTTTCGTAATGACGTACATGCTATCCATGTTTAATATTTATATAACTTATAGGCCTCTATACTAATAGTCTTTTGACAAAATTTGTAAAAAATCTAAACTATCGTTTTTGTACAAATCCAATTTTAGTAATGACGTACATGCTAACCATGTTTGATATTTTAATAAATTATAGGCCTTTATACTGATAGTCTTTTGACAAAAATATAAAAAAAATCTAAACTATCGTTTTTGTACAAATCATATTTTCTTAATGACGTACATGCTATCCATGATTGATATTTATATAACATATAGGCCTTTATACTGATAGTCTTTGTACAAAATTTTTAAAAAATCTAAACTTTCGTTTTTGCACAAATCCAATTTTAGTAATGACGTATATGCTGTTCTAAAATTCTAAACCATCGTTAGCCCAAAAAAAGTAAGCTAAACTACCACTAAATCGGTAGCCAAAAAAGGGTTTCTATAAACATACATGAGCTTTTTCACACGCGAACATACTTAACAGCTTTACAACATATATAAAAATCAAAAATGGAGAGAATAGGTGTGTGACCAAGTAATCGGTAAAGAAACGACTTAGAAAAATTTTATATACAATTTAAATAAACAATTAAATCATTATTAAGAATTTTAAAAACATACAATGATTATTTTCATCCATTTAAAATATTTTATATTCAGTTCATAAAATTTTATTGCTTATAAAAGAGGAAGGGACGGAGGGAGCGAGAAAGTGCGAGAGAAAGAGGAGGAGGGGAGGACAAAGAGGATAGGGAGAGAGGGGAAGTGAGAGAGGATGTGATATGGGAGGACAGAGGGGTAAAAAATATGGGAAAAGAGAGGGGACGGTTTGAAGAGAGAGGGAGATATGGGAGGAGAAAGAGGAGGTAGATAGAGAGAGAGGAGGTAAGAGGGGATAGGGAAAGGAGTGAGGAGAAAGAAAGGGGACGAGAGAAAATAGAGAAGGGAGGAGAATGAGAGGAGAGCGAGAGGAAGCGAGAGAATCGGAAAACTATTTTTGTATTTTTAATTACAAACATAAAATTATATGAGTTAGAATCAAAGTGAGCGCATTACTAATGTTCATTCTTGTTTTGCTAATTTGTATTTTTTAAGCCTAATTTGTCTTTTGCGGCCAGTTCCAATTTGTTATAGTTTATCACATTCTTACTTAAGCATTTCACTAGCTTTTTTTCAAACTCCTTTTTGTAGCAGATCTTAATTCTGTACCACTAGCTATGTCGAATAAATTGTTCCTTCTTATATCTAACGTTTCTTTCCCGATTTTTTTAAGGAAAGGAATTTCGTATCTTAAACTAGAAAAGAAGCCACTCACTCTTTTGTAATGTTTACCGCGATAAACTAATATCTCATTTTAAAGATTTCCACGTTACTGTTTTTTGTAGTAATCGTAATATGTACTCGCTACAACAGGTTTATTTTTATTTTATTTCATAATTGTGTTTAAGATTAAACATTTCTATGAATGAGATATGTAATTTATAGGTTTTAGTACTAATTTCACAATACATTTTCCATTTTAAATTTTCTCTGTTATGAAGAAGTTGTCTTTCAAAAGTAAGAACTAATTAATCAAAATTGAGAACTCTTAAAAGATGGAATAAAAGATTATTATTGTAATCACAATTCATTTCATTAGATTTCACTGCAAAAATAAAAAACACTTGTCGTTCACATTTGATATTTTGGATCCAATAGAAGACCGTTTGATTATTACTGTTTTATAAAGAGGTAAACTAAAACTTTTTTTCGGTGGAAAAAACTTATTTATCAACGTATTATATTTTTTTCGTTTGTATTAAACATTTTCTTTTAATTTTTATTTTTATAGCTTAATTCGAAATCATCGGTAAAAGTTAACGTACAAATAGAATTAACATATTAAAAGTCTTGTATATAAACAATAAAAAATATTTACTCTAAATTCACTATTTTTTGTTTTAATGACTTGTTAACAGTTAAAAAGTTCATTTGCTAGAACAATGGAACAAATGAAACTGTTAACACTAATCTAATCAAATAAATTTTTTGTTAAAAAAATAAGTTACAAAAGTAAATCATTTTGACAAAATAAATTGATACGATTCTTTTATTATAAAATTTGCAGTTCAGACCAAATAAATTGTTGATTAAAGAGTTGTTTTCTCTGTCAATCTAAACTTTTGACGCAAAATTGTTGCTGCAGTACACGAATATAAATAAGTCATAATATAGATTAAGTGTTTGTCTAAGTCTACTATATAACCATTTAAAAAATCTTTAAAATACATTATTTGAATAAATTTTAAATAACATTTTTGGAATCTGTTAAACTGTATAACATTTCAATGACATACATCCCTAAGAATCTCTAAGTTATTTAAAACTAAATAAATGTTCAGTTACTATTTAAAATTTAAAGCTTCAAAATTTTTTGGTTTTGAAATCACGCTAAGCTTCCGTAAAAAAACTCATACTATTTTAACGATCGCTTTATAACCAAGTTTTTAAAATTTTGGGTTTTCCGAAACTAACTATTTTGCATAAATCTTATACGGGTTGGATGATTATAAAATATATTAAATACTGCTTCACTATGCAAGTAATGCGCTTTGGTTTTTGATTAATGATAAGAAGCTCCGTTGCTCCAGCTTATTAAAAATTTATAGAGCTTTAGCATCAACCTATGGCTAACAAAATATTTTCAAGAATAAATGTAGTTAGAACAACACTACTTATTACTCATTTATATTTTTTTGTGCAAAGTTTGATGATATTGGCAATGAAATACGCATCGGATATAATATAAAGAATAGCTTCAAATATAGCACAACGAATCGTTTAATCCGTATTTCCTTTTATTGGGATTTTTAAATCTAAAAATTACTTATCACATTATTTATTATTGTTTAAATTTGGCTTTAAATTATATTTTGGGTTTGTAGTAAACAATCAAAATAGCAAAACTTATAAAAATGCAATTATTAAAACTCTTATTAAAAAGATTTTAAAACCAATTTTATTCTATTTTATTTAATAATTAATTTTATCCTTACTCTGTTAACTTTTTAAATCATGCTTAAATTTAATTTTGTTTGGTAAAGAATATAATCTCACTGAAATATTCAGTATAAAACTAAACGTGTTAAAATTTATGTCATCTTATAATAATTTGATTACACCCACTCTAACCCCCTGTTTAAACATGAAATCTAATGTTATAATAATGGTACAGTGTTACCAATTTCTAATAGAATACTATAAATTATGTTTTGATTTCGGAAACTTTTTTAATTGCAAAAATTACTTTTTTTCCTAGAATTTTTATTGTTCAGTGACTCATATCGAAATTTATGTAAATTGTTTGATACTGTATATCAATCATAGTTTTTTGAATTAACGTGATTGAAACATATGTACAGAATGTTTTCTATTACACTTCAGTGTAGGTGTCTGTAAAACTATCAATTAGATTGGCTAAACTTAATTATTATAAACATTCCTATTATCCATAGTTTTAAACATTAGACGTTATAAATGTGTTATTGACATAACATACGGTATATTAAAATTATTATAATAAAAGAATTGAATAATTTTAATCTTTACTTAATAAATATTGGCGCTTTGTAATGAGTACAATTAAACGTTCAAAGCTAGTAAAAGTTAGTTTAGGCTTAATCTAGTTGGGCTCTACAAACACCGAAATTAGAGCAATCCAATCTGAACGATTGAACGATTGATAATATATAAGCCTGTGAGGGATGGAAATATTCGTGGCTCTCTTCACACGATGAATAACTCACCCATAACTCCATCACTAGAACATTAATCCTAAAAATATCAAAACCAAAGCATTGGTGCTAGTAGTATAGTATGGGTATCTACTGGTCGGTTTTTTGACCAGATTACCGATTCTACGGGGCTAATATACATAGAATAACATGTAAATCACATTAAAACTAATGTTATATTGTTTATTATTATTACTAGCTGAATAAAATGAGAAACATGTAATTATAAAAAAATTCGTTTATTTACAAGCTTTTTACATTTAGTTATTTACTATAGATTAAACTTTAATAAAATTTTATTATAAATTATAACATTTTATATAGTTGTATAAAAAATTCCTATGATCTGTTGTGAAAATATAATCAAAGTTTTCATTGAAATTTGTTATTCTTGTTTTAAATCTTTGTCTATCTATTGCCATAAAATACCAAGTTTGTTGTCTCCT
>JAQIXJ010004697.1:0-10412 GCA_034700185.1 Phthiracarus laevigatus | reverse complement strand
CAAAGAAGGAATACATTATTTGCTATTCCTGTGCGTTGTTTAGTATTTTGGGATAAAAAACTTGTAATGGTTGTGATGTATTGTGATCTATACAAGTTATCGTTGCTCTAGAAAATATTTTACCGCTAACATTTACTTTAGTATTTAGGGATAAAAAACTTTTAATTGTTACGTTATATTGTAAACAAATCAAGTAATCGTTTCTAAGGAAACTACTTTGCTGTTATCAATAATGATTTTGTATTTTGGTATAAAAATTTAGTCTAAAATAACTTTCTATTAAAACGCACTGCATTTTTTTGTTTTTTCAATTATTTAATTAATTTTCGAATCAGTGCCAGGTTTTACATTTAGTGATACAAAGGCAATGAAACGAATCAGAACACAAAATTGGTCAACGGGTTTAAATAAATTATCGAAAAATCAATTTTTCGTAGTAGAATGGGATTAATTTTAAGATTTAGTTTGAAAAATTTGCTAAAAAATTCCATTTTTGAGATCTTGTAAAACATTAATTTTTGTTAATTATAAATATTGAAAAATACTATATGTTAATTGTTTATTAAATTTTTTTCGCTAGTAGAAGTTTACTTTTTGACCCGAATTACTTTCTACATTGTTTAAAGCGTTAATAAATTATTGGAGGGAATGGTAGTTTATTTTAATCCCGAAATACTAACTAAATTTTGTGAGCATAGGGAACATATTGGCGGTATAATTAGGTCACTTTTATCTCGAAATACTTTCTACATTGTTTAAAGCGTGAATAAATTATTGGCGGAAATGGATATACATTTTTATCCCGAAATACTTACTACATTTTATGAGCATAGCGAACATAATGGCGGTATGATAAGGTCACATTTTATCCCGAAATACTTTCTATTTTTTGTTAGCGTCTAAAAATAGTGACGTATGTAAATTTAATAACTATCCCATAATACTGTAATGGTAGAGTTCAATATGCTATTTTGAATTCATGCATTGAAGGTGGTTTTTTTACAATAATATTGATGGGCAATGCACTACCAAAGTAAGGAAAAATTCTACCCCAAAATACTCAAACTTACAAAAATTTGGTGATACCACTGAAGTGTTAATATTGTTTCGTTAAAAATTTTTATGTGCTTATAAAATTGTAAATAGTACTTCAGTGAGTGTTAAGGAAATTTTAATTCATTCTTAGTTTATCTGTAAACGAGGTAACATACTTGTGCTTATAGATACAATTGTCATAACTCGTTATGCGAGTGTCATAACGTGTTTCAGTATAATTAGTAAGACGCGTGAATCCAAAATTTACTCATATTTGCCAGTAATTAACCATTTTATACCCGATTTGCGACTTTTTAAGCCAAATTTGCTCCATGTTTAGTCATTTTTAACCCAATTTAATCCCTTTTTTGAACCTTATTTACGTTGGAAATTTACGTTTTAAATTTTATTGGCGCTTTGGTTACTATGCCTATGGTCCGGGATTTAACACTATATGCTTGGTGCGCTCGGTTGGCAACAGGATGGTTGCCAATGCAGTGTGATTTGTTGTTGATTAGGTGTTTGACATTAGTTTGAATGTTTTGTTCTAGGGATGTTAGTATTTTTGGGAAATGAACTTCAGAACAATTTTCTTCTGGTGAATCATTTTATCAGTGTTTATGTGTAGGATATTATATATTGCTTGTTTTTGGAATGTTAAGGGACTTTTTTTAGCTTACAGTGTGCACATTAAGTTTAAAACACTGAGTTGAGGCTAGTAATACCGATAGTGGTTTTCGTTGTAATATATATTGCGCATTGTATATGGGAGTTTGTTCTGATTGATGTCTGGCAGTGACGACGAAAGTACACCGGAGTTAGAGTGGTTTGAGAAATTTTTCGATTATATCGATAAGTCGAATATACGAAAATAGTACAATGATTTCATTAAGCTGAGCGTTGAAGAATTGGGTCGCTTGGCTGTTGAGAGAGGAAATCGCATTAAAAAACTAGAGGAAGAGTCTGTTCGTTTTCGTAGAAGAACTGGGACCGAACAGTAATCAGTAATTAGTGAACAGCTATTAAACGATACGGGTATGAACAAAACTGTTGACGTTATAACGCAAGCTGTAGCGGGTGCAAACTTGGCTGAGAGACCAAAAGTTTTCAACGTTTTTCCGAAAGAGTCTATTGGTTGGCTCGAAGATTTTACGTATATAGCAGACTCCAATAGTTGGGATGACGCGAAGCGTATAATAAAACTTGGGTCATCTCTAACGCTATCAGCGCGTGCATGGTTTACTCTAAAGATTTCCAAAAGGAATCTTACTTGGAAAGAGGTAGTGGAAAAATTTTTAAAACAGTTTTTGTCTTTAATTTCCGAGACGTGTGTTAGAAATGAATTAAGCCAACGTAAGCAGATTATGTATTAGTCTTCCGCTAATTTCATATGTGTGATGAGGAACTTGATACAGAAATGCAATATAAATATGAAAAAGAGGATGCGGTTGATGTGGTATTAAGAGGTTTTTAACTTCAGTTGGCACAGCATATTATTCCTTTTAATCCTAGAACTTTCGCCGATTTACAAGAGAAATCAAATTTATTTGAACGTAGCTTGAGGTCTACGCAAGAGGGTTTGACTGACGAGTGCGTAAAAACATTAGCCACGGGCATAAATAATCTCTCATTTTTAAATAATTCGGCTTGAACGGCGTTACCTCAATTGGATAGAGGCTATTCTCGTAATCGTAGAGATGGACCTAAGTGTTTTAAATGTGGACGGTCGCGTCATGTCAGAGATAATTGCTATCAAAAAAAAGGACCCGGTATGAAATGTTTTAAATGTTAAAAGATTGGACATAAAGCTGCAGATTGCAGAGTAGCGATTAGAGGACGAGGCAACAGAGGTCGATTCCGTGGTCAGTTTAGAGGTTCATTTAGAGGGCGTAACACTAATCACCGAGTAAATGCTGTCAATGAACAAGTATGAGATGATGATGAGCATGCATTTGTAGTAACGATGGTTGGTGGAATCTTGATGGTATTTGAGGGCGTTATTGACTCAATTAAGGCAAAGTGTTTGCTGGATACTGGCGCTTCGATTATGTGGAGTATATTTGCGAAAAAAACGGTTTTGTTCTTAAACCTTGGAAAGGAGAAGGTTTTCGCTTATCAAATGGAGCGATATATAAACCTGAAGGTCTGGTGAATGTGAAACTGGAGTTATAGTTGGATGACGAGTTGAAATCTTGCTATCTGCACATATTTGTAATATCCGTTTGCCAAAAGGACGTTTTATTAGGATACAATTTAATACAGAAACTGGGGATCGTCATAGACGCAGCAAACAATACGGCATATTTTAACAAATTGGTCACAGGATTTTAAGGCGCTGAATGCAGATGTGAATGCTATGTCGAGTTGTGGTCATGTGTTTACGGTTGAAATTGTGGTTAATCCTGCTAACAGTTCAAGGGTCATAGAGGTGGCGTTGCAAAACAAAAGAGCAGTAACAAACGGGGATTACATTATGAATCGTATAACTAATACAGATTTATTAGTATCGAATTGTAGGCTTAGGGTCACAAATGGAATCTTTAATTTTGTCGCTGTTAATCCGAATATTCATGATAAGGTCGTGTTAAATTGAACTAAGGTTGGATGTTATGAGCTACCAGTAGGCTGTTGTCTAACGCCCGTAGATCTTGACGTTGTAAACAGCATCGGACCTGACGAGATAAAGTTTAGAAAGAACAAACCTGACTATGTAGAGAGTATAGAGGAAATGCCAATTGGAGATTACAAAATAAAAGTTGAATGCAGTTGTCGAAAGAACAAAAAAATCATTTGAAAGAACATATTTTAAACTTCCCTTATGTTATTGCCTTTGATGGTAGACTTGGTTCTACTTATTTAATTGAATATAAGATCGATATACAAGGCAATAAACCAGTACATGTGCCGCCGTATCGAAGTTCTCCGGCACAAAGAGATGCCATGCAAGCACAAGCTAAGGAGATTGTGCAACTGGGTGTAATTGAGCCGAGTAAGTCTCCATGGTCGAGTCCGATAATTAATGTTCTAAAACTGGACGGCAGTTTCAGATTTGTGACAGACTTTCGTAAAGTTAATGAATTATATAAGTACTGGGTTTATGAAATTCCGTTTTCGTCAGACTGCTTTCGCGCTCTTGCAGGTTACCGATACCTCTCCACATTAGATGCTTACTCTGGCTTTTGGCAAATAATGGTTAAACTGGAGCATAAAGATATAACTGCTTTCATTGTTCCTGGTTTGGGATCATTTCGTTATAGAAATATGCCAATGGGTGCTAAATGTTCTCCACAACACTTTCAGTGGTTAATGGATAAATAGTTTGGATCATTGAATTGTAAAGAAGCTTTAGAATTCATTGATGACACTGTAGTAGTTGGTAGTACTTTCAAGAAGCTGCGCTGATTGTTTATTGAAAAAAATAGCAGGCGGTCGACCTTATGGTTTGATGCAACCGATGCAGATAATGGGACCTGTATAGTAGTGGTTTCATGATTTTTTGGGAGCATTTCCGGTATCGGAAAAAGGATAGAACTGGATAATAGTTTGGATCTACAACTTCACCAAATTTGTGGAAACTAAAGCTACTCGTGACAGCATCGCTTATACTGTTATGAAATTCTTATTGAATAGAACAGTTGTACGTTATGGTGTATAAGTTTGTCGTATCAGACCGTGGAAAATGTTTTATTTCACGCACGTTTAATTTATTGACAAGTAGAATTGGGATTACTCATTTGAAGTCAACGGCGTTCCATCCGCAACTGAATTTGACCGAACGTGTGAATGTTTCCATTATTTCGATGTTATCGATGCATGTGGATGCGAATCATGAAAACTGGTATAAACAGTTGTTGTGCTTTACACTTGCGATTAACACGCATATCCATCGTTCATTGGCTACTAATCCCATTTACATGATGTACAACAGAAAATGTGTCCTACCAGGATGTATTCATGTTATAGAAAATGATGAAATAACGCTAAGAAACTTATGGGAAAATATTAAAGACTGGGAAATGCTATCCATTAGAGAATTTGAAGAACAGAATAAGACGTACTATTATAATAGACACCAGGACAAACGTTTTAACGTTGGAGACACTGTAATTCTATATTCACAAAACAGACGCGTATACAAAAGCAGCAATTTGGATCATTATTATAAAAGGCCATTCATAGTTGTATCAGTACGTACGCCACTAGTTTATGAACTCAATATGGGTCGTAAACTCACAGATTTGGTTCACATAAGTAGACTTAAGGCATGGAAGCCCAGATATGAATTGTGGCTGATTAAACAGAATGACACAGTGGCAAACAAAAATTCGAGTATTGGTAGATAATCGCAGCTTGCTCAGATTTTGATGTTATTATTTAATATTTCAACAGGGGTTTATGCATTTGCTCGCTCTTATACTTTGATTTGGGTGCATAAATATGTTTTGAATAAAGTACATTCTTAAAAATTGAGTATCACTTTACCTAAGTTGTGTGAAGGAGTTTTCAAAGACGTTGACCAGAAATTATTGCGAACCTGGTGTTATGATACATATAAGTCCAGTATATCAGAACCATTAAAATTGATGTGTTGATATGGACTGCTAAGAAGCCAGAGATCTGTTCCAGTAATTGTTGCCGTTGGCGGAGCCATAGCTGTGTCAGGAGGTATCATAGTTAATAATGATATAAAAACAGCGAGACAAATGGATAAATTAAAGATAAAAGTTAACGAAATTCGGAGATTAGTATTTGCGGGACAAGAAGTCAATCGGCAATTTAAGAAGACTTTACAGATGTTTGGTGAGAAGTTGGAAAGAAATGAGTTGGAGAATTTAGCAAGAAGTGGTCAATTGCGATTTGATGTTAGAATTGCAGTATATTTGATGAATGAGATGACAAAATTAGAATTGACTCTAAAACAAGGGGCAGATATGTGGAGTACCGGTTGGGTCTATAATCAAATGATGGATGTATTGTGACTTAAGCTACCTTTATGCTAATGATAAACTCTTATGGTTGCAATTAAACGAGAAAAAAATTGATATTTATTTTCAAATTATGAAACGAATGTATTTAATATTTACGACATGGATAATGCATAAAGATGTCAGTTTAATTATATTGGCTTGAAGTACTTAATATACCATACGAAACATGATTGCGCAATTAAAATTGGAAAATGATAAATTGAGGATAGTGACTATATTTCTGGTAATTATAAATGCGAAGATTTGACTATTGAAAATAAGTTTTGGATAAAAGAAGAATGTCAAACAAAACAGACGGTTATAGTTCAAATAAAGCTCAGGTCAGAGGCCAATTATGTTTATTGCGCTTTGCATAACATTATGATAGATATGATTTCACATGAATGCCCAATTAATAAGATAAATATATCATTGGATACAACTTCAAACTGTTAAAGCTTACGTATAATGCTGACACAGTGAAAGTTAATATTTTTGATGATAGACTGTCTTCCCAAGTGAATTATTTGTTGGACTCCCGAAGTACAGAGTTTAAGGCTAATATGGATAAATTACTTAACGAAATTGATAAAATTGAAACTAACGTCTACGATAAAATGTTTTTACCTGTTCATCAGTTGTCAGCTTTTGTTGTCATTATTTTTGGAATATAGGTTATTGTCATGTTGTTGATAATGGGTGTATGTTGTTATTGTTATTTGAGATACAAATCGAATGAATGTCGTATGAAGCGTAAAAGTAGAGTGAAAGAGGAGAAAAAGTTGAGAATTGTAAAGATTATGAATACGTCGTAGTGACACACACATACGAGTTTTTACATTTAAATGTATGCTAGTTATTTAATCATATATGGTTTTGCGATGAGTTTAGGAGGTGATAAATTGGACACTGTCGAGATTATCAATCAGCATAATGTTCCACATTTAAGTTGTAGTCCATTAATCTTACAAGAGGTACTAGAACAGATGGTTGCGAACGTGAGCGATGGGCGGTGGAAGAAAGTGAAATGGAGGCGTTATCCATTACTACTGACGCTATTGCGAGTAGATACGTTTATGATGATACTGCTCGGATCAAATCAGTAGTGGAGAAGAAGGGTTCGATTGGAGGTTACCCGAGAGGTATGTTTGCTGAAAAAAGTACAACAATGACTCTAGCTTTGGAGAGCAAACGTTGATTTTTTGTAGTGAGATACAGCGCGATCCACGTATATACAGCGCGACATGTGCAAGCTTTGTTACGAACACTACTGTAGTTCATGCATAAATTCAGCTATCGAGGAACAAGAACATTGTGGTTACGGCCAAGATATGAGTGGAGCAATATATGAAACAATGCAGCATCAACGCGTTGTAACCGAGTTTTTAGAGGTGTTGGAAATTTAATGTACACTCTGCCATCAGACTATAAGTCATCCGGAATTCGAGAGCCATCTCAAAGAATGTGCGAAGACATGTGCAGAATGTGGAGTGTGGGATAATGGCCGCGCTCATAGTTGTATCGATGAGCTACAATGTATGATTGAACATATTAAGCAGAGTTTTATAAAAACGAATCAAGTGTATTACAGTCAAAGTTTATTGCTTGATAACAAAGACCGGAGATTTATTTTGTTGGAACAAGAAATAGCTAGTTTACGCGCTCAGTTGGCAGAGTATCGGTGTTAAGGTTCACAAAGTAGGGCGCGTACAATAAATACCGCGCAACCGAGTACATCTAGGGTTTATCGAGGAACAGAGAGGCAGTATCGCGAGGCATTGAGTTGGTCGGAAATAACATGCAGAATCGAGGTTACCAGACGTAAAGAACCGGAGAGATAGTCGGGACATTAGAGGTTCGGTATTGTACAACTACGAGAAGTTTAAGTAACGCTCGACGTGACATGATATGGGCTGCATTGCGTGAACGTGCTTGTACCAAGTTTGCCTAACTTGCGCGTGACTATTAACTACTGGATGTTTGTTTTCGACTAAGAACTGGTCAGCGTACGATTGGTGGCGAATTGTTTCACCCGCTGAATCATTTAAATTTGGTTCCACGTAGTAAGCTTCGGTCTACCCAACATCTCGTGTGGGCTCCGCCTCAGTAGACTTTGGTTCGAATGGCCAACACAATAGCGATACGCCGCTATGGGTTTGTTGCCATTTAATTTAGGATGACTAAATCCTCACTCATCGCAGTCCTATACTGTCCATATTATTATTTATATACAATTAGTCATTCTATTATTACATTACAACAAATACATTTTGTGTCTTATTTGAAATTTTGTTCTATGCAATATATACAATTTATAATCATTTTAATATACAATATATACATTTCAGTTTATTATTTTTGTAAATGTTCAATTGACCATATAAAGATTGGGGGTATTTGTAGGCATCTTTGTAGGCATACCGGGATGTTAATATGTAAACAACCTGGCTGTTTATATTATTAACGAATTTGTTTTGGAGGCCAGTGCTTCACTTGAGTGTTGGCACTGGCAAAAAAGAGTTGATTGAAATATGTATTCATCAGTCTATTGGGATAATTATGTCCCATCGCAGTGCGAACAAAATGAAATATAGTATGCTATAAATAAAGGCAAGCATTTCATTAACTAATTGCTCAAAATCTATTAAATAACTAAATCTATTGGTTCATTCTAGTATTTCAATTGGTCACTAATGGGTTAGCTGCTGAGATTGTTGAAAAATGTTACATTAAAAATCATAGTTATTTGTTATATATCAATTTTTTAGCTTTTTATTGCAGTTATTATTTTTATTTAATTTACAGAGTTGTGTTAATTTTATTGGTGGCTTTGGTAATTCTTAGTACTGTATTTGAAGTGTATTTAACGCACTTCATAAAAGTTGACAGCAGTCAGATCGACACCTCAAACATTTTAGACAATAAAGCTTCAAAACGTATTCAACTATTGATGGCATTTTCGATAATTAAAAACACGAAAAGTCTGTTTGCGGAGAGCGCTAGATTTACAGCACTGGATACATTCAAACTTCTAGTAATATTTCAAACTTTTGCGTTTCACGAATACTTGTTCACTATTGTTTACGGAGCAATATCATTGAAAAACTATTTTACATTTGCCAATCCTATAAATTATTCGATCAAATACGAATTATTTCGAACTCCACAATTTATTGATTTATCGTTTGTAATGAGGTAAATGAGTTTTAATAGATTATAAAAACAATATGGTATGATGTTGTGTGACAACGGTTATGATTGAGATGAGGGTAATCAAAAGGAAAAGGAGATCTGACAAAAATCTGATTGCGACCTTTGACCTTTGATCTAATGCTCAACACTTCCCACACCCTACTCTATTCTAGCTGTCTAATTTAAATAGGTTTAAACGGTCAAAAATAAATTGTTAAAACCTATCCACCCGCCCTTTATATTCCATTTTTTGATCTGAAGTAATTGAGCGTACGAAACCATTTAAGTATCGAACAGAATTTTTTCCCAATGGATTAGTATATTATAATTTAAAGGATTCCGGATTTAAGGGACATAATACAGAATAGCATTCAATAGTGTTCAATATGTTTTGCGAAATATTTTCTGTTATATGTTATCATCGCGCTGTTGTTTACCAATAAACTAAAAATTAAATTCAATTGTGAAAAATAAAAATACTAAATAAAGATAAAAACAAGATGCCATCAAAACAAGTTTTTATCAACAATAAATTGGCTTATATATATTTTTTATTCATACCCGAGCGTTTGAAACACTAGTTGTGTCCCTTAAATCCGGAATCCCTTAAATGCGGTCATTACTATAAGTCACTTAGTCTATAGACCTACAATTCTTCATGAATAATACTTCATTGTAATTATAAATATTATGTACTTAAACTTTATTAAACGATCATTTGAACACAAAGTATAAAAATCTTTCTCTATTTAGTGGTCTATTTAATTCGTTTGGATTATTGGGAATGTTAAAAAATAGTAATGGAAAATTGTCATATATGAAACATATATTTCTAAGTTGGATCAGATTTTCGCTGCCACTCTGTGGTTCATTTCTATTGTTTATATTAATCCCAATTTTGGGCAACGGACCAATTTGGGAACACTGTATGATGCCTTATGTGAGGCCATGCAAATCACCATTAAAACTGTTATACGGTATTCTGTAAATTGTAAGGTTGAGATTTTTGTTGAAACAGATTCCAAAATTAGTTTTTCAGTCGCCAATTGGCCAGCCTTCGACCAACAAATTTAGTTCGAATCCAATTTGATAAGATTTTTTGATTTTGGATTATAAGTTAGAATAATAGAGACTTTTGTTTAATGCTGAATAAAGATGTTTATTAAAGAGAATAAGTCAAATAAATACAATAAGAGTTCGAACTGGAAACAGTAAAGT
>JAQIXJ010004696.1:0-10413 GCA_034700185.1 Phthiracarus laevigatus | reverse complement strand
TTTTCATTAAGCGACCCAAAATTTTAAACAAAATTATTCTACGACCCAAAACTAAATTATCTAGTTTTTAATAAAGTATTAGGCAGAACTTCAAATTGATAGCATTTGTTACCTTTTAATTTTATAAATAAGAATCAAATAATTTTATTAAATAATGTAAACTCGAATCACATAAAATGGGAATCGTTTAAATTCGATGAATTCATTTCTAAATCTGAACTTTAATAAACGACAGATTTATTTAACAAAATTTTTAAAAAATACCACAAGATTTATATTTTTACTAAAAGATAATAAAGTACTATAAAATCGATTACTTATAATGTAATTAGTCAATAGCGATAATATTTCTATGTGGAGAAATTTTAATCATTTTTAAATTAATATGTAGTATATTTTAATAATAAATTCTATTTTAACTATTTTGGTAAATTTTTATTACATTTTATTGCGCTATACTATATGATTCTTGCTATCTTTGAGGCTATGTTAATGAGAATTAAGTTCATGCAATTAGTAGTATAAAAACATAAAACAAGTTCGATACGGTCATAATATCTGACTTTGCTATTTAAATTTTAGTTAGTATATGGTCGATCACTCAATTTTAATGAGTTTTGACATTTTTGCCGAATTTCTCCTATTATGATCAGATTTTTGTCCAATTCGACCAATTTTTATCATTTTTGACCCATTTTATACCCGTTTTTATGCTTATGGTCTTTTTGACCCTTATTTAGAAATTTTTTACTTTTTTATGCACATTTTGAAACTGCTAATGGACATTTTGACGCAATTATTGTTAAACTTGACCTGAAAATCCCTTAACATAAGAAATAGGTTTAAATCCCTTAATTAGCATAAGAATTATACAAAATCCTTTTACTATATAAAGAACAAAATACTTTTATTAATATAAAGTGTGCATGGACAGACAAGCAGACGGACATAGTCATATCCATATAACTGACAAATTTGCAAAGTCAGATAAAAAAGATTGCAACGTTAAATTACAACACTTCGGGAAAATACAGATGACATGATAATTTAATTTATTGAGTTGACAAATTTATTTTGCGACCCAGAATTATAATCTATTTTTAAATATAGTGCAACAATTTTTTTACTTCATCTGTCCTGTTTTATGTCGAAACCCATAGTTGGGAAACTATGCTCGCTCTACTAAATGTAAAATATAAATAATTTTTCTCTTCTTTTTGACAGACGTGATTATTTGTATAAGCATTTTGCTATACTATGCAATATACTGCAAATAAAATAACACAAAATTACTTATTAATTATTGAGTTGGTTTTAGATAACTTGGAGTTCCATTGATAAGCAAACATTAATCTCAATACAAAACTACGTTCTGGTAGAAAATACGCGAATAGAAGTCAAGAAAAAAATAAATGGAGAAGTATCGCAATGGTATCAACTATTTCG
The DNA here is from genome assembly GCA_034700185.1 of Phthiracarus laevigatus. Classification (NCBI taxonomy): domain Eukaryota; kingdom Metazoa; phylum Arthropoda; class Arachnida; order Sarcoptiformes; family Phthiracaridae; genus Phthiracarus; species Phthiracarus laevigatus. The sequence goes on along the minus strand of JAQIXJ010004696.1, from coordinate 8,967 downwards.
ATAAAAAACGTTAAATAATAAGCCATCTTTAATATAGTTGATTATTTTGAACAGGACTTTGATAATAAAAAATGTATCGCTAACTGATTCAGGATATTATATTTGCCAAATAAATACATATCCACCCAAAAGACTTCTCAAATTTCTGAACATATTTGGTGAGCATAGCATAATGTATAGAATAATGCATAGAATAAATTAAACAAAGTAATTGGAAATTTACTCTATAACTATATAGTTGCTCCAGAGTTTGACAATAACGAGTCATTTGAAAGTGATTCCACGTTAACTGTGAAAGAGTATGAAAACATAACACTAACTTGTAAAGCAACGGGAAATCCCAAGGTATTCTATTAATGGTTCTCTATAATGACTATCTTTACTAACACTAAATTAACCATAATCAACACTATCTCTATCTAAATATAAATTCGAAATCACATCACAGTATACAAATGAAAAAATTATTGATATGTTTTATTGGTCATTAAAGTTAAATAAACTGTATGAAAGTATGAAATAATTTTATTCAGTATAGACTACACAACAATTGATAAGCATTATAAATTTATTCATTGTTTTGTTATTTTATTTGGTAGCTTAATATTTTTAACTAACCGTAAGCATCAGTTATCCTCAAATTGACGCACAATCCAAAGAGATTTATACAATTATCATATACTATACAGTAGTAAAATACCGCACTAATTAAAACAAACAATAATAGAATACCAAACTTATTTAATTTTGATTTATTTTAGAATAATGTGTAGAAATTGGAAATGTAAAATACAAGCATTGCTGGTTTGTGATATCATCAAACAAATACAATAAATAAGTTGAAAGTTCAATTCAATGAAAGTGAACAAAATAACTAATAAAAAAAATTGTAACGTTAATAGTAAACATTTCAATAGAAAATTTTTTAAAAACATTAACAGAACATTAATGCTCTAAACTGAGGCTTAACGTTAAAACTTTTGCTCTTTTTTACATTGCTTGGAAAAACTGGTAAAGCGTTTGACATATCTAGTACTATACAGTATTATCCCACTATATTTATAGCCTATAATAAGTTGGAAAAAAGAAAACGGAGAACAAATTCATTTTATTTCGCAATCATTGAGCAGAGAAAGCAAAGGTAGTTTATTTGAGAAAAACGTTTTAGATTTGATGATCAAAAATGAATGATTTTTTAAGATGTGGTATTTTCTGAAGTTGTTTGGTTGGGGGAAGTGAATCGTTGGGCGACTGGAGATTACGTGTGTATCGCTGCAAATGATATTTCTCCATCTATTAGGAGAAGAATATCGTTAAATGTTTATTGTAAGCGTTATTTTAATATTTATTATAACAATTACATTATTTTAATATCTATTTGAAGCGATTTGATGAACTTTAGTCATTAATTTAACATTAAGTTATTAAACAAATAGATCTAGTGTTTTAGATAACAAACTTAAAGAAAACACATTAAAACATATATAAAAGTCTTTTAGTCTACAAACTCTGGACACTTAGGAAATAAAATATTTAGGATACAGGGTTCAGTAATACACCGCCCATTGAAGAAAAGCTTAAACATTATTTATTTTCCAATAGAATTATATTGAGAAATTTTTTAAAATAATTTTATTTCAATGTGTTTTTATTCATAAATTGAAATAATTGACATAACGAATATTATGAATTATAAATTATAGTTTCTCCAACAATAATAATTCCACGACAAATTGTTTCGGTTCCGATTGGAAACAATATAACACTTTATTGCATAACTGAGTCGAATCCGATGGCCCAACACTTTTGGATTAATTCTGGAAATACACTTACTTCGGATAATAGAAAATACATTATCGAAATATTTCACGCAAATTTATTTAAGGTATATTTTAAGCTTACAATAAAAAATATTAGTACCGATGATTCTGGTAATTATATTTGCGTCGCAATTAATAAATTTGGTCAAACAAAAAGCATTGTTATACTAAAAGGTAAGATTATAGTAACATTACAACTTAATTCAATATATTTGTGCACAAAACATTTTCTCTATATTTTTTAGTTGTTTTAAAAGTTTTATGTGAAATGAATGGACATTTTCGTTAAGAATATTGATTATTTTTCCTATAGTCTTCCTTACAAAAACTTAAAAACGAAAGTTTATTACAGATTTATTAATTCTAAATGAGTTTTTTTTGTGCAACAAAGTTTTTCAAGAATTCTAATTCTTTCAAATTTAATTTAATTTTAGCAAACGAATCAATTGCATCTCCATTTGTAACTAAAAATTTGTCATCGCAGTCATCACAATCACAAGTTAATTCCATAAAGCATGTTCATTATACAACTGAAGCCACAAAATATGGAAGTAATTCATCGCATTTTAAGAAAATAAAAGTACAGTTAAAAAATAATAGCTACGTTTTCGAAACAAATTCAATAAATTATTCGTGTTTTTTAATAGAAACTATAATTTTTCATATATATTTTGCATTTTTATATATTTAGTTCTCATGTGTATCTTTTTTTAAATGCTCCAGTTTTAGAATACTGTATTTAATAAAACGATATGTTGTTCGTAAAGTTAGTAAAAAAATATTATGTTTCAGAATTTAAATAAAATTCCATTATATTTTTGCCAAATAATATTGTAAATTATAAATCCGTTTGAATTCTACTTTTTATCGAAAATAAATGTTCTTTCCGTAGACTTTTAAATTATAAAATTTAATTTGAAAAGTTTGAAATTTAAAGTGAAGGTGTATGTGCTGCCATCTCTCAATTCGATTCACGTCTCAAATGAATAGAGTATTGTTCTTTTAAAAGTTTGTTAAACATGTTTGAAGTTTACATTAAAACGCGATCACAATCGTCAAAGTTATTAATATAATTATACTTAAACTATTATACTATTATATATAAATTATAGCATTTGATTATCAAATATGAAAGTAATAGTCGTTATTAAACTGATTTTATTGATTAAAATAAATTTGTTGTTTGAATTCGTATTTCTAACAAATTCATTGATTGACGAAAATATAGATATCGGTCACGAAAAGAATAAGTATTTGAGTGAAAATAATGAAAAATTATCTATAAAATGGACTAAATATTACAAAATGATTGAAAGCGCCAAAATTAATTATTCGGAGCATAACCAAAATAGAATTATGGGAGAAACCGTTAACAATTTATGCGGTCATTACATGGATTTGATTGAATCTGATTTGAAAGTATGGTCTAATAAAGGGATCAGTGAACAACACATTAATGAAAGCAAACGCGTTGAGCGCGTGGTTCGCTATCAAATCATCGATCATCAGTTATATCGTGGCAGTGATTGCATGTTTCCTTCGCGATGCGATGGTGTCCAACATTTTATTTTAAGCATAATTAATGAATTACCAGATATGGAATTAATCGTAAATGTGAGAGATTATCCTCAGGTCCATAAAAATTGGCAAGTATTGCCAATATTTTCGTTTTCTAAGGATATCACGCAATACATGGACATAACGTACCCGGCGTGGAGTTTTTGGTGCGGCGGACCAGCGATTGACGGACACCCAACTGGAATCGGAAGATGGGATTTAATGCGAGAACGTATTAAAAACAGTATTCATAATGTTGAATGGAAACGTAAGCATTCGATCGCGTATTTTCGTGGTTCGAGAACCTCGAGTGAACGCGACCCACTAATACTTATGAGTAGAAAAATTCCAGATTTAATTGACGCAAAATATACCAAAAACCAAGCTTGGCGTTCACTATCTGATAGTTTAGGCGAACAACCAGTGCCAGTGGTTTCGTTTGAGGAACAATGCCAGTATAAATACCTTTTCAATTTGCGAGGCGTTGCCGCTTCGTTTCGGCACAAACATTTATTTCTATGCAAATCTGTGGTTTTAAATGTTCAATCAAATTGGATTGAATTTTATTATCCGCAACTTAAACCGTGGATTCATTACGTACCGATTGCTAGTGATTTTAGTGATATTCACAATATATTAGAATTTTTAAAGGAAAATGACTCAATCGCCGAAAAAATTGCAAACGAAGGATTTAATTTTATTTGGAAATATTTAACGTTAGAATCAGTTCAATGTTATTGGAAACAACTTTTAAAAAGATACGCAAAACTTTTAACTTATAAACCAAAACTTGATAATAATTTAATTAAAATTAATTCAATAAAGACATAATATTTATACATGAAATTAATATTATAATTTATATTATTACCCAAATGGAAGGTCAAGAATATTAAATAAAGATAATGGACAATCTTTGTACTTTGATTTACATGAGTTTTGTTTTGCAAAAAATGCTTGTTTTCCAGTCTGTTCTGCCTCACCATAAATCGATAGAATTCCTGTTTCGTCTTTTAAAAATGAAGTTCTGCAAAAAAAATCTGTCGATAAAAAATGCAATTGCATTCTATTAAAATAATAGTTAATTACGTTAATAACATATCAAATATTTCTCCGAGCAATCCAGAAGATGGTGAAATAAACGGCACTTCTGCGACCTCACATATTGCTCTCATTAAGCACACACGACCCAAACTTTTATGAGTTTTCTCTATAGTTTTATATAAATGAGCCCGAGATTCAACTCGGGTTTTATTGGCATTCGACGCATCTTGAGATACAGTTGAAACTCGTTGTGGAATATTATTAATATTGACTCCGTTATTCAGTGTTTGCCTAAATGATTGAAACGCATCCGAAACACTGGGAAAATGGACCGAAATAGGCATTTTGAAGTTTAGACCCGACGCAATAGAACTGGACGATGCCATAGGCATCTCTACGCTCGGAATTATCTTTAATAACGAACCAGTGGTCGGCAAAATTAATCGTTGCGAACTTTGACAACTGATTGTTGCATAACAATTAACAATTAAAATAATAGAATATATTAGATTTTGACACTTCATATTTGTCATGTTTGTTGATATAAAAGTTTTACAATTGGAAAAATAAATTATATCGAGTTATATGACATTGCAGTTTTATTTTTGCGCATATCTCTTCTTTTATAATTCGGTAAAAGTGCAGTACTTTACAGTGAATTCATTACGACAAGTATCATAACTTGATTTATCTGTCTATGCTGTCTCATTACAAATGGGAAGTGAACTTAAGTGTCAACTCTAGGGTCATGTGTAAGATGACTCGCTATGTCATTATGAGGTAAAATACTATCTTCAAGTAGATATTTATTTTCTTCAATAAACGACTAGATTTTTTGATCACACATTGCATGTTTGGTTTTCAATATATTGAAAATGAAAACGCTATACATTAATAAACTTATAGCAATATATACAGTGATAATCAGAGTTACAACATTTGCATCAGAAGATTCATTACCACATCATCGCGTGAGAAGATTTGTGTTCGCAAAAAATTCAAAAGTATCGTTTGATATTGAAATTCAATTACCGATACCAAGTTTAGGTGGCGTAGACGTTGAGATAGATATAGCATTACCGCTATCGATAACTCTATTAAATGATACGATTGTATTCAATCCAATCACTTTGAAACCAATTCAAGTGGTGGTACCAGAATTACCATCCCTGCAAGTAAATTATCCATCATATATGCCTAATCACTACGGTTATGGTTATGACTCTTATTATGGATCTGCTAATCCGTATTTTCCATATCACAATATGAAACGAAGTATAGGCGCCGCATCCGCTCAGCATCGTTACGACCTTTTCAGTTCTATAGCTGAATCACTTGAAAAGTTAGTATTCATTTTTATTAATTAAATAAGCAATTTTTGTTGTTAATTCATTTAGATATGGAATCGACGGATATAATTGCATTAATAAAGCAATATGCGAAATGGCAAACATGCCAATGCTAATCGAATCACCATTTCATGAAATTCTGGAACATATATTAACGTAAGAAAATCACACAATAAATAAACTTGTTTATCCATTATTTATTGAAATCTTAAATTTTTTAATTTAAAAACTAGAGTTTCGCGAGCATATGACGAAGAAAGTCTACTTTATGAATACACGGAAGCAGAGAAATTCGGTAATTCTGGTGGAAACTGTACAGAAAAATACGAGTCTTGCTATTTCAGTATATTCAATAGAAATGATGGAGAATAAGTTAAATATCCCACGAGAAAAGATGGTGTTTCACTAACATATCTCTGACACCATCTTTAGATACCGGTGATTTTGGTTGCATACTCTCTGGTAATTCTGCGTTAACATTCAGATTAAACGAAAATTGCTTCAATAACCTATAATCAACAAAAGTAAAGTTTTTCTTTAATTTTCATTAAAACAACATTTAAATTAATTTATTTTATCATTTAATTCGTGGCATTAATTTATACAAAACTAATTTATTATAATTTCTCAGTCTTGACTTAAAATAAAATGAATATCATAATTTTGATTGACAATATCATTTATTATTTATTCAACAATGCTATAAAAATTATAAAAATCAACTAAAACAAGACAGATTCGTCTACTTTGGATAAATATAAAAACTAAAAATAACAAAACGTCAAAGATTTGAACGAGTGATTGAGTGTGTGTTGAGAGTTAATTACCACCACAAACTTACAGCGTGCAACAAAACAATTTTTAAAATTGTTAAAGATCTACCGTTCGGATGAAAACTAACGCTTACGACAAATAGCATACACCAAAGATTGGATATACAATGCTATACTTGCATGTAGTTCTAATCACTGAAAACCAGTTTTTCTATGCAAACCTAGAGAAGCATACACGTACAAGTTTTTAGTGATTATAATACTATGCAAGTATAGCTTTATTTATCCAGTATTTGTTAAATGCTATCTGTCGTATCCGTTGGTTTTCATCCGAACGGTATACAGTATGGGGCATAAACATTGCAACGAGCGGAGCTTAATTAAACTCATTTAATAGTGGACGTAAAATTTTAATATCGGTAGTTTGAAATGTTTATGAAGTTTTCAAAGTGAAAAAAATTCAAAAACATACAAATGTATAAAATCATAAAATAAAACAATTTAGTTTACAAATGTTAACTTCAACCAAATTAGGCTATAATTCCAACAGAAACAAACCGAAATTTAACATTTTTCTGTCCGTAATTCCGATTCCTATAATAGTATATCTTATATTCAAACTTTTAAGATAATCAACAACACATTTTGGTCTAAAATTTTATTAGGATATTCAGAAAAAACAAATTTGAAAGTTTTATTCAGCAAAGTTTTGAATATTTTATGTGGAGACAAAAAATTTTATTCCGACTCCTCTAATCTAGTAAATCTGAGTGTGAACATCTATGTTGGCCCTAAATTTCATATGTATTTTCCATTTAGTGTTTTGACAAGATTTTAGCGCATTTTAATCCAAAGTGAAGTCTGAGGTAATATATTGGAAAATTATTACAGTATTTAGCGTTCAACTTTTTATTTCTTTATTTAAGGAAATAAATTTTAAAATTTTAATCATTTAAAAAATTAAAAATCCAATGATAGAAACCACAAATGTAAATGTTATACATTTAGAAAATTTTTTAGCACATTCAATCAAAGTTTATCACAACAGTTTATTCTGTATTAAAAATTCTAAGAGTCTATATTATCAAATACATATTTTGTTACCCCAAACCACAAAAAAGAATTTTGTTATCAAACATATTACCACTTTGTATGGAAAGTGGAAAGTATTCGATATGGAAATAGGAGAATAAGTAACAATCAAATTACCTGAGCTCAGCCTTAACCAATTTCCAAGCGGGACTATTAAGAAAACTCCAATTATAATACCATTTAGAAATAATGTGTGTCTGACTAATACATAGCAATGTAAACCATTGATGCAAAATTTGTTGATTTAGCGCAATACACAGAAGCGATCTCAACTTAACATCCATGGCTTCATTTTCGTGGGTATGATTAATGTGAGCGATACTGCGGTATAATAACTCTGATGGCGATAGAACTCTAGCGAATTCGTCCAAATGAAATGTATGCGTTAAAACTAATCGCGAATACACTGAATTAAAGTCGCTTTCGGTACACGCCTTCGATATGGCTTCAACGATAACCCACGGATGTGTGTGAATAAATAATGTTTTTTTAAACCCATAACTAAGTATAGTCTTAATGGCGGCATAAAGACGACCGCGAACTAACTCATTGATATACCCATTGACGCGATCGTCGCCCGCGAAGCTATATTTTCGATGTCGTTCATCGAGAAGTTCGACGAACTTTGCGGGAAACCAACCTCTATGTCCATTCAGTTCTCCGACCCAACAGTGTTCGTCCCTTTCATTGATTATAGTTATGATATCATTCTTACGAAACCCGAGTTCGTCGCAGTCGTGTCTCTCAAAATCAATTAACGCTTTAGCTCTTCGATTACCGATTCCATTATCATCCAATTTATAATCCAGTTCGTCGTCGTCTTCGATATTATCAGTATTTGAATAATCGGCGATTAAATTATATTTAATTTCAGGATCATTTAACTCGAAGTGTTTACCAATTGCTACAATTGCTTCGTGAAGTTCTATTATAATGGATGTTTGTCTCACATTCTTGGTCTTCATTTCATCATTCGATACTTCATTAGACATATTGTTACTGTTAATGCGTAAACATTTCAATTCTAGTAACGATAAAACACATTACACTATTAAACAAATCTGTTACCATTAGTTACCATAACGTCATCTGTAATACACTAAAACTCAGTTAATAAACATCAAATCTAATATAATCTAATTTCTATTTAGAAATGTGTTTTATATTCGATTCAAACAAATTAATTGAATAGAATAAGAGTTACTAAAGATATTTAATTTCGACATTAATTAATACGAACACAATAAATGTCCGTATTTTGGATTTACTATAAATAGTTTTGATTGTAATACACTTGAGTCACGTGTTACGGGTAAAAGTGATGAGATTTCG
>JAQIXJ010004695.1:0-10417 GCA_034700185.1 Phthiracarus laevigatus | reverse complement strand
ATCGTTTTGGTACAAAACCAATTTTAGTAATGATGTACATGGTATCCATATTTGATATTTTAATAAATTATTGGTCTCTATACTCATAGTCTTTAGACAAAATTTTAAAAAAATTTAAACTATCGTTTTTGTACAAATCCAATTTTAGTAATGACCATAATTTATAAGTCTCTATATTGATAGTCTTTATTTTTTTGGTAACCGATTTAGTGGTCACATATATCCTGTCCATGCTTGATTTTTTTATATTTTGTATAGCGGTTATATTTGATATTGTATACCAAAAATAAAGAAAATCTATACTGATGAAATGTTTTGAACTAGAATTAGTTGAAAACTGTATGCTATCCATGCTTGATTCTTTTTTATGCTGTGCAACGCTAATATTTAAGATATTAATTAAATATATATTAATTAAATATATAGTAAAATATGTGAATCAAAGTGAGCGCATTACTAATGTTCATTCTTGTTTTAAATTATTTATAAACAATAATTAAAATTCAATTTCTTAAAATAAATTTATTACAAACTAAATTTTAATAAAATAATTCATATGAAAATAATTTTATTGTCTTATATATTTACCTATTCACGAATATATGCAAAATTTATTTAATTTATGTTTTATGAACATCTTTATTCTATTTAACCTGATATACTTCTAACATGTAATTTATAATTATATTAATTAGCATTGATTATATTACGAGATAAATATTGTTGAATATTATATTTTAATTTGCACTAAACATTCAGTATCATTGGATTTAGTTTATAATGTAATTTTTTAAAATTTGAAATAAATTCTATTTATTTTTAATAATTTTTTTCATTTTAACTACAATTAAAAGCAATAAATATTCATAAATAACTGTATAAACAAATCTTTATTATTTAAAACAATAATTTTTCTTTTAAAAACAATGTTCCAAATTTGTTTAAATTATAAATCGCATCAATTGTTATATTAATATATTACTTGTATATGTAAGCAAAATTATTCGTTCTATCTTGTTTGATTGTTCTGTCCGATTTAGAATATGTTGCACTGCTTGATGTTATTAATATCTTAATAGCACAAGTATAATTAATTGTATTTAATTATTAACATTTTCAAGAGAAATAGCTGAACTAAAGATATTAAATTGCCTACTTTTTTACTGAAAAGTTTAACGAGTATAATAAATTAGATAAGAACAAACTTTAAACTGTTGTAAGTGAACTTGTAAACAATATTCAAGATTTCCAGGGAAGGGGTTCAAACTGGCAAATAGATTAAATAGAAAATAGATATAAAAATTGGGTAGGATAATTTATTGTATGGAGGTTGTTTTACCAGAGTTCCTGATAAATAGTTTTATAAAAAAGCAGTTATAAAAAATAAATTTTAAGATTAAAAATGTTTTTTGTATTGTGTATTACTACATTTATTTCCCCCAAAAAAACCTTGGCTAAGATCAAGAATACAATGTTATTTAAAAAATAAATATATATTATACACTTCAAATTTGAAGTATCCAGTTTCACTATACCGTATATGATTCCAAAATTTGAAACGAATAACAAATATTTTTATCTAAAAATTAATAGTTATGGTTGGTGTAATAATTTTTTATAAAACTAGACATGCTGTTCTAGTACAAATTTAAATTCCAATGGAAAAAAGTAAATAACTTATTATTAAATTATGAACATTTTTATAATATAACAAGATCGATACTGTCAAAATATCTGACTTTGCTAAGTTAGTTTTATTTATTACTTGGTCGCTCGCTCACTCAGTTCGCCCGCTACCCATTTCAGTAATTCGTGTTGTATAGTATACCAGCTCCTTTAGCGACAGATGTTACTTAAGTTTCGAATTATTAGTTATTTTAACATGAATTTTAACTCTTTTGACCTGCTTTTTTAACCACTACTGGCCGGAAATTTCCTTAATTACCTCCAAAATGCGGCAGATGCAACAGAATTTTTAACTTAATTTTTTGCCTTTTTTGTTAAGGTTTGCCTGTTTTAACCAGATTTTTGTTTATTTTGAGACATAAATTTTCTTTTTTTAATGAAACGCTGCTGCCACTCACGTTTTATTCCTAATTTTTGTAATTTTTCCAGTTTTTTTGGCCCTTTTTGCTAATTTGAAACTTGAAATTACTTTTAAGGTAATTAGCGGCAGATGCCACTGAAGTTTTATTTTTATTTTTGCCAATTATTTGTTTACTAGGCATCCGCCCGTGCTTCTCACGGACTATTAACCGCACTGCTCCTTGACTAATTGCCTATCTAAGCTTATCCTCCAAGTGACCCCTCATTTAACTAAATTTTTTTAGCCGAATTCAATGATGAAAGTGTCGAAGTGTTTTTATAAGATTTTTTTATCCCCACAAAATAGGATTGCGCCTTCCCCATTTAATGACTCCTTATTTTACTCAACAGTTTCAGCTGAGTCGATTGATATAATGTTGAAGAGTTATTTAACTTTTTTTTGGACCCCTCCTGTATTATGGGAGTGCCCACTTTCTCGAGTGACTTCTCATTTTACTCGATTTATTCAGCAGAGTCGAATAATATAGGTGTTCAAAGGTATTTATGGAACCACTTCTATATTACCTTTTGAAAACCACCTCGATACCCCCTACTTGACCTCCTATCTTCAAGCTGAATCCATTGTTATACGTGTCGAGGGAATGGGACTCCCAGGGAATAAGCCTATAAAGGTCGTCACAGACAAACAACAGACAAATAATTTTTTTTATTTTAAGTGATAATAATTTTTACCCAATTTTGCCCATTTATGATTCTTTTAATGACACTTTTTCAATTTTTTGCCCATTTTGGCCTATTTTTTGCCTTTTTAAAATAAGTTTTAACCCATTTTCGGCTATTATTCACCCTTAGAATGTAGTGTCATACCAGCTAAAGAGCAATTTAGGTTTTAGAATGGTCACAAAACCTAAAGGAAACGTTATAACACCCAAAATGAAGCTGAAACGATATAAACGATCGTGGCCATTAAACCGACTTCTTCGAGGTGAAAGGTGGACTAAAGTTGTTACAACCGACGAAGCTTGGTTCTACTTAACCAACAATAACCGCAAAACAAAGATACAATATTTAAGTAGGAACCAAAAGCGAGCCGATTGTGAGACATATACTACACCTTCACATCCAAAATGGTTTATGGTTTGGTGCGGAATTTCGGCTAATGGTAGGACGATATTGCGTTTTGTTGAGCCGGGAGCTAAAATAAACTCGGATTACTATATTAACAACATTTTAACTCCATTTATTAAACAAGATATCCCAAAATTATATCCAAACGGGGATTATTTATTCCAACAGGACTCGGCACCATCGCAAGGATCAAAAAACACAATTCAGTTCCTCAAATTGAATAATATCCCATAATATCCCATTTCATACGCCTCAGCAATGGATGCCTAACTGTCCTGATGCGGCTCCAAGCGATTTTTTCTTGTGGGGATATCTTAAAAATAGTTTAAAAAAGCGTAACTTCAAGACACTTAATGGATTTAAAAATGCTTTAAAAACCGAGTATACGAATATTCCTAGTGAACACATCAATCGCACGCTTAAATCTTTCCCAAAAAGGTGTCGCAAAATCTACTATTGCAAAGGAGCGCAAATTGAAAAAACAATTAAATTGATGTTAATAAAATTTTTATGAACCTTAAAAAGTGTATCATTCAATTTTTTGTAAACCCTGTAATTCTCATAATTATAGAATTTTTCCATCTATTTAATTTACCTCCATTTATAATTGCTATTTTTAGGTATTTTGATAATAAATTCTATAACTACTAGAAAAGGATTAATTATATATACATATTTCAAAGTTGTCGGTTTGTCTATTCCTTTATAATAGCATTTACTGGTGGCTGCTACCCCTCAACTCTATATCGTTCGATTCCTAACAATGAGATTAGTGAAAGTTGGTGATGAAAGTTGCTGGACCATCAACCAAAAAAATGGTTGTTAAAAAACTATTTCAATATCAATATAAGAACCCGCGCTGAACGGCCACCCTTTTAACATCTTTATAGATTGATTTAGATCATTGAGAAGAGTGCAAGGAAGGGGCGGAAGCATCCTTAATCACATCAAAATTTTTAATTTCCTTTCAGCATCTATATCAATCAAATCAGCTCAAAAAACGAAGTTAAATGAGGGTCACTCAAGGGGATAGGCACCTCATTATTCTATTATTTCAAAGATTTTGGTTTATATTTGTCTATCTTTCTTTCTATCTTTAATAGGCTACTCCCCATAGATTGCACCCCCTAAAACATATAAGGCTGTATTTAGGTCAAAGAGTAGAGTGCAAATCAGAGGGAATTAAAATAGTGGGATCCCTCCTAAAAACACAGGGTGAATAAATGTTCAAATTTGCATTTAAAAATTATTATAACGGTTTTCTAAATGAAATTAATTCGATTCCTATTTTTTAGATTTGTGTCTATTTATAATTACTTAAAACACATCACTATGTCTGTTAGTATTTGATATAGTATAAGAATTATCTATATATAAGAAATATCTATAATATTCAATCGTTTATTATGCAGTTTCTCGATAATTATAAACGGCTAATTTTAAGCTTTTATAAAGAAACATAGACAATTAAACCAATGCTTTAATTTTATTCAACATACAATATCAATAACAATCGAAAACTATTGGATGCACTAAATATTCTACAACAATTTTATTAATTTGTGAAAGATCAAATGACAATAAACACTTTAAATGTTATGCTTATATGGTAAAAACATCTCATCATTATTGACTTTGATTTCACTAAATATTAGATTCGAACTTCTTTGTTAGTATGAAATAAAAGTTAGGCGCTGTTGAAGTATTGAGATCTTTTTTAAATATAAAGCATTTAAAGCAATTTAAAGCGGTTAATTGTATACAACATAAAGACTTAGATAACAGTGTATTAGAATTTGTTTTTTGAAATAAAATTTAAAATTTTTCAAACGATTTTTTAAAGGACATTCATTTTTAATAACAATTAATAAAACATTTTGGACAATTTTCTAACAATTTCCACTACTCTAGTAATAGATAATCTATCATGGCGTTGACATATCGCAACAACGACTAAATATATAGTTGAAGTACATTAAATGTATAAATTGATGCGTGCAATAATAACTTTGTCTCCTTAATAAAAGCCATTACTGATAGTGAAGTGCCAACAAATAATAAATAGAAAACACCACTTAATCGAAGTAATGATAAGTCAATGTAATCGTATTTATTTTCATTCAAATCATTATTAAAATCTAATTTCTTTCTTTCATCAACTATTGAAAACCAATGATCATATATACCAGTTTCGTAGAGACACATATAACTGAAAAATGTAAATTAAGTCTTTGAAACAATTATCATGTTCGATAATATGGTAAAATTTTCTGAGTGAAGCAAAGGTCATTACACAGAAAATTTGTATTTTATTACTGTAAAATTAGTGTATTTATTATTTTCCACTGTATAAATGAAAAACGTGGGCATTTTTTACGTAAGGAAAGCAGCGATAAATATTTTAAATGTTATTAATATAATTACATAATCTATAATTATTAACAAAAATTATTAAACATTAAAGTTTAAAATATTTGTGCAAAGTTAACTTTATTTTGTTTTTTGTTTTTTGTTGTCATTAATTTAAAGTACGTAAGTATAAGGGGAGGACTTGACCCCATTTGAGAAATTGACCCCATTCGACTAATATACAAGTCCATGAACAAACTAAAACTAAAAAGATAGCACTGACTATTCGGAGAGAAAATTCTAGAAGCTAAACAATAAAGAGAAAACCTGTGCTAAGAAAAGAATAATGAATATTCTTAAATTTATAGAAAATTAACAATAGCTTCGCCACCTGCAATACATAAGGGCATCGATCTCTCGAAATTTCCAGAAATAAGATTCTATGAAGTTTAGAGTTTAAAAGAACTTTACTTTTGGTTCATAAAATTAATTTCTTTTTCTGACTATGCAAAATTCATATAAATGGATTTGTGTCTTCTGTATGTCCGTCAGTCATTCTGTTGGGTGTGCACACTCTTATTCTAATTAAGGGATTTTGATCTTTACAATAATAAAGGGATTTAACCAATTTCTTATTCTTATTAAGGAAATATACCGATTTCTTATGTTATTTAAGGGATTTTCTTTTAATAAGGCAACTAAAAAGTGTAAAAATGAACAAATATATTCTAAAAATTGTCGTTAAAAGGATAATAATGGAATAAATTGTGTCATTTTAAGATTGAAACAGGCAAAATATGGGTCACATTGTGTATAAAATATTGAAAAACTGTCATTAATAGGTTCATAAATATCCTTAAGTGAACCAAAATAAACAAATAATTGGCAAAATTAAGATTATAACTACATTGGAATCTGCCGTTATTTGTCTAAAAAAGTGATTTTTATTTTCAAAATGACAAAAAAGGCCATAATACTGGAATAATAGGAAAAATTAGGCAAAACTGACCAAAATTTTAAATACAATGTCAAAATTAATGTTAAAATAACTAATATACTTTAAAATTTAGGTGGCATCTGCCGCTAAATGAGCTGGTATATTTAAGAACACGAAATATTGAAATGGTTAGCGAGCGACTTTCTCTATTTTTTTAAGAACAGTCATTGTTATTTTTTTAACACATGAGTTTTCACTATTGTATAGCTTCTAGAATTTTCTAAGATTAAAAAGTGCTAATTTCATAACAAATGTCGTCTATCTTGTGTTAATCTTCTAGAGTTATCTCAGATTAAACAGTGTTACCTTCTTAGTTTTTGTTTGTTCTTTGACTTGTATAAATAAGATACCATGCAGTCAAAATGTTTTTACAATCCATCGAATAAGTTCAAATTTTTTTACTTTTAAAATTGAATAATCTTTAAATTACTTTATAAAACAAAATTTTTATAAAATTGTAAATTTTATTTTATTATATTTCATAATATTTATTTAATAAGGATTTTTTTAATTTTTTTTTGCTTTTTGCATTTTATTAAATGAAAAATTTTACTAAAATTGTAAATAATGAAATAATTCCATAAATATTAATAAAAATTGCCTTACTGCTTGTAGCAACTATTTTTCAACAGAATTTATCTTAAGAAATCGAGTAAATTTAGCGATTTTTTGCAGGGCATCAACTATTTCGGCAATTTGGATTTCGGGTAAAATTATCAGAAGTTCTTCAGAAACCATCCCACAACGACACTGATATGTTACATAATAATATTTATGTCATTAACAGGGATAGGAAATTTCGGTAAGAAAAATGTTAAAATTCGGTCGGTTTTCGGTTGGAATTATTGTCTAATTTCGGTTGGAATTTCGGTTGACTTTTTTTAAAATAAATTATTTAAATTTTTTAACATTTCACACTTGTATGTTTTGATAAAAAAGTTTAGGACTTTTTTATAATGAAAATTTTTACAACCCGTTTATAATAATTTATTTTTTAAATATGTTAATATTGTAACATCAGTTTTAAATAAGTTCCTTTTATAGACTAAGTGCACTTTTAAGTTTCTCAATATGATTTGGAGAAAAAATTATCATATACTTCTTAAAAATCTATTTAAAATTATAATTGTACAAATTAACCTTTTGAATTATTAATACGATACAGAAAAATGTATTATTTATTCGTAAAAAACTGATATATTTAACTTATTCTATGAAATTCGGTCGTTAACATTAAATTTCGGTTTTTTCGGTTAGAAATACTGAAATTCGGTTATTTCGGTTGAAAAATTTTACCTTTAAAACACTCATTTTTAATCAATTAATACTTATAATAACTTTAACCGAAGTTTAAGCAATGAAAAAGTTTTCGGTTAAAACCGAAACTTCCGATCCCTAGTGATTAACTAAAGCGAATTTTACGTGACTATTCTGATTAAAAAATCGGAAAGCATAAATTAAATGGAAAAATACTGTCAAACGAAAATGTATTAAAAATAATCAAATTAAAATTTTTCCAGTATCGAAAAAATCTTTCGCTTAACATGTGAGCGAAATAAAATTTTACGGCGTAAGTAAAGAATCGCATATCGCAGTAAAGTTTACTGCCAGTTCAATCGAATTATAAAACTTTTATATCATCGGATCAAACATCAAAAAGTTTTTATTTTATTGTTTGCTTTTAAACGATATAAGTAAATAATAGTAAAAATGTGCGCTAAGTTTCTAAATGAACTTTTCTCACTTTCCTTAAGTAAAAAAAAAGATGGCAAAACTAATTAGTTGTTTATTTAAACTAACGTAGGAAAACTTTTTCTTATGTTTAATTGTACATAATTTATGGTAACATTAGCGCGCATATCAAACTGAGTCTCATAAGTTTACGGGTTTCATAAGTACTGGTTACGATAATAAAGACTGGATAAATATTTCTATACTTAAACAGTATTATCATCACTAAAACGTGTATGCCTCTCTAGGTCTGCATAGAAAAACTGGTTTTCAGAGATTATAACGAAGTGCTTTATATCCAATCTTTGGTGTAGTAAAGGTGTCAATTAGTGAAAAAAGTATTTAAAAACAAAAAATCTGAGTTATTGTTAAATAACACATAAAATTCTTTCTAGAATTTAATTACTATCAACACACGCACATCCGGACGTATTAAATCGAAATATATGTTATGGAGTTTTTGCTAACTAACTCTTTAAACGCTTGAGTGCTTAAAACTAATGCCTAATTAAACTTCTAAAGTATATAAGTTAAAAATAGTTTTTAATACCCATTTTCTAAAGTTTGGCATTTTTATCGATGATATTAATTTGTAATTTAAATTTTCATTAATATTACAGCAAAAATATAATTAGCAAAAAAATCAACAATAAAATGAATTAATTATAGAGAATTGGTTAATTAGGTTTAATTAACTAAGTATAATTGACAAGTTTTAAAATTGAAATCAATTAGCAATAAAGTAATAAAAATAATTCATTTCAAACCTTTAATCGCGATGGATGTCTCCAAAAAGTAGTATAAATCTTATAACTTTGCAAAAACCAAATTTGAATTTTTTAGCTAGTTTGAAATTTGAATAGTTTTACTTTTCCAACACATCTAAAACCGAAATAACTCAGTACTGAAATAAACTTTCCCTTTTATATTGGTTTTCCAAAAGTTGTAAAACATGCATTGTGTATGTATATTGTTTGTTGTTATAAAAATTGATTTCTTTTTATTTTTAAAAAAATGATTTCAAAAAGCTTAAGGTTTTTATTCAATCACTTTAAATATTTAGACCCATTTTACTACCATGGTTTTATCATATCTAGAATTCTGATTGTAGATGTGGGATATAAATACACGAGAGATGTGATGTTACTTTTCTTTTTATTTTCAATTATTTTGAATCATTCTAAAAATAATATGAATCCAGTTTGGGATAGAACAGGATGGAAGAGATAGTTTAAAAAATGTCAGTAATCTGAAGTAGGATTTTATTCGGCAAAAGTCCAAAGCCAAAAATCTTTTGAAAGTTCAGAAGAGCAAATTAAAATTATTTTGCTCCCAATTTGGAGTTTTTAACCCTTTGGGGCATTAAGTGACATTTTACATCATAGAAACTGACCATTTTCACGATTTTAATTGATTAAGTTTTATCCATTTGAGCATAAAGTCGCGTAAAACGATAAGTTAGAAAAATAATTTTTTTCAATGTTAATAGAACTTTAAAATATAAATATATTTTACTTAATAAATTTCAATTTTTTAAATATTAATAGATTAAATAGTTAGTATTAAATTGTAACTCTAATTTAAAATTTAATGAATTTTTAAAGTTTGCGCAATAAAATGAAATAACTCGAATTAAAACTTTTTTAAGAGTTAAGAGATTTATTTAGCTTTTAAGTTTAATGCATCACTACGTCACAGTACAATGATTTGAACAATAATTATAAATAATTTCGTTTTGTTATTGTTTGGAAATACAGTATGTTTAGTGTACGATTACTAAACCCACTTATATTGGCAGATAACAATACACTTTAATATAAATCATATAATGGCAATTAAAATATATTTATTCAACATATCCAGCACTGTTTACTACAAAATACAATAAATATAGTTGTTTACAATAATAGTATTTGTTTACAACAATTTATAGTTTAGGATTATGAACGGCACCCATAAATAAAATTAAACGCTTATTTGGTTCATATTTGCTGAATAAAAAGAATAAAAATGGACGATTAGCTTTAAATTTTTCAAGAAAATCCTCTGAACATCCAAACTCAATTATATCCTCATAAGTGGCAGCAGCAGCTTCTGTTCCCTCTTCGTTCACTTCGATTAACGCCTTTTGTATAACATCTCCGACAAACAGTCCCAATGGATCAT
>JAQIXJ010004694.1:0-10417 GCA_034700185.1 Phthiracarus laevigatus | reverse complement strand
TCGTGTCAATGCTAAACAGTGTGATTTTCCACATTTTATGTCGATTGTATTTTTACCAGTCATCTTATCAACCAATAATGGTTTGTCTTGTTTAGCCAATTCGTCAAACAAGTGTTTACCCCACGTATAAATATCACCATATTTTGTGAGTGCAAACACGCAATCATATTGAGATGTGACCGCAAAATTGATTACTTGTTTACTGCTTAGTCTTTGTATTATTCTCAGTTCACGTTCTTCACTCCGTTTTCTTTTTTAAGTTATAATTATAATCAATATTAGTTGAATTAAACGTGTAAAATTTATCATTTTGAGACACTATAAAAACTTAAGCAACATTTTTTCCATAAATATAAACGTATCGAATCTTTGCTGCAATTTCTGGCTTTAATTGTTTTAAGCAGTAATAATCACAGATACTCGACATATTGATCTCTATAATTCAATTACATTCATTTAATATATATATATTTGTGTAATTGAGTTATGTTAACCAAATAAAAGATTAGTTATAAACTAGGATTCAGCCCGTGCTTTGCACGGATTATTAATATTTAAATAAGTTTTGATAGTATTGTTTGTTTTAATTAACTCATGTCTAGCAAATATGTGCATGTTTACTTAAAATTTTCACATTTTATATTTTATTTCGGTAAAAAGATTTTTTATATAGGTTTTTATGCTTTGATCGGATAAATCTTATCATTACCTTTCCATCGATAACCTGCATGTGGGATTAAGGGTTTGATTTACCAAAAAAACTCGAAAAACGCCTAACTCGAAAATTCGAGTTTGTGGCCTAACCGGGCAAAACATTAGATCGCATCCTACATTATCGTACTTCACTCAATTTAAGGAATCCAAAAATACACTATTATGCAAAATCTGAGCTGAGTCTTATTTACGACAACTAATTAATATTAGTTACTTTCTTTATTTATGTTTAGCATTTATTTGTACGTATACTATGTAAATACAATTACGCATATTAAAGCTTTTGCATTGTATCGCATGTGCTCGTGAGTAGAGATTGTTTTTATCACCGAAACATGCAAAGTATATCGGTGATAGAAACAAAGAAAACTTATTTTGAAATGTTAGTTTTATAAAATAAAACTACAAATAAATTATTTTTTTAATTTTTTAGTTTAAAATGTTATTTGAGGCTGAGAAGCCGTAGATGGATGCTAATATTGGTTTGAAGTTGTTGGATATGGAGGAGCTTCAGGAAACGTTGAGAATTTCAAAATGACGGATCGATGCGCCCAACGTCTGCCTGAATGCGATCCACTTCTTCATAAAGGCGCCGAATCTCTTCAAGACAGGCTCGTATGGCGATATCATCCCAATATAACCATTGTGGTGCTGCTGAAAAGCGTCGAGTTGCGCCGAAGAGTATTGTGTTAACGCGTGACACGTGCTCACGACCAACTTTCAGGCGTGTGAATCGAAGGCGCTCAGATACACGGAGAGCGTCTTCTTCGCGGGCATCGGCTTCACGTCTCGCGGCGACACGGCGTTCCTTTCCCTTTTTGCGATCTCCTCAAACGCTTAAACTGCTTGCGAAGACTCTTTGGCGCTTTTCGCTTTTCCAGTCTTCTTGTTAGATGGGGGTTCTCTGGATTCATATCTAAAAAGGGAAAAAAATTATTAATATAGAAATAAAAAAATTAAAAATTAAAATACCTTTTATTGATGGTATTGAATAATGTCGTCAACATCACAACCTCCGCCTTCAACTTAATCACCATCTTAATCGCCACTTCCATCGCCACCACCATCGCCACCACCATCGCTACCACCATCGCTACCACCATCGCTACCACCATCGCCACCACGCTCTCCATCACCAGCTGTCTCTTCGGACTCAGAGGATTCCAAAGAAGATATCGTACCACCCTCGACCTACTTCGATTTGCTTGGACTGCAGTCAGAAGCAACCAGAGAAGATGTGAGGGCCGTTTTCCTGTTGTGTGCTCCAAGAGAACATCCAGATAAATGGATGAACGGTCGAGAGGAAGTGCGCGATAAACACGTCTCACTCTTCTTGCGTATTAAGCGGGCCTACGACTGTCTTTATAATCCGGACACTCGTCGTCAGTATGAGCGCCGCCAACAAAGAAGACGAAGACAGCAACAATAACAGCAGCGAAGAACTGATCGAGCTCAGCGGAACGCTGATTTTCAGCAAAGACGTTCGGCTAAAAGCATTAAGGAAGCGGGGGAGGGATAAGTAAAAATGGGGACATGATTTGTAAAACTTAACAAAATTGTAGTGTTAATTTTAATAAAATTTACTTTTAAAATTTATTTTTCTTTGTATTTCTCACCGAAACAGTGCGCATGTTTCGTTGATAAAGACAATCACTACTCTCGTGTTAACCGTTAACGACTGTGAACTCTAAACGACATTCATGCTATGACAAAAGGCTTCATATATACATCTCGAAAAGATTATATTATAACATGGAGTAAATTTATTATACGTGTAAATAATATTTTTAAAATAATATCGTTTGATATCTTTGTTTTGTTGAAGTTATTTAGTAATATATACAGTAAAATGTTTATATTATACTGAGAAATTGTGAAAAATTCTAGGTCTGAGCCCGACAAACTTAAGCACGAGCCCGAAAAAGCTTGATTTAACTTAAATTTTTTTTGATCACAAAGTCAAAATCTTACTTAATTTGTTATATAACTATCTTGGTTATAATTCTATTTTACTTGAGCTCATTTGTATATAATTATTAGTTTTAATGATATTCTATTATTTTTTTAATGTTTTCTTTAATATTTTTAATAAAATTTTCGGACTTTTTATTTTTTGGTACAAAAGCACGACCAGTAAAAGTTTTTAACTTAAGGACCGAACCCGAAAAAGTTCGATAGAAAACATCTAAGGCCTGAAAAATTAGAGGATCGTTTCATCTAGTTTTTATAACGATCAAAATGCATATAAGTTTTAGTTTTGGGATTAGTGTAAAATTTAAAGATGTTTGTGAATCTAACCTAATCGATCCTAAACGAAAAACTTTTGATTTAACCCGATCTCAGCAGCCAATATTAATGAATTACGTTCGGGACTAAAATTTTCAAAGATTTGGTAGTCTACTACAATAGCCAAACTCACGTTACATATAGTTTTATTATAAGTCATTTAATTAACACAAAGGATAACATTTAAAAAAATACCACCTGTAAAACCTATGCATTAGCGTGTAAAACACTTGTTAATTACAATGTGATGTGGAATAAAAGTAATAATTAATGATAAATTAGTCTCAAAAACAATCCAACGCTAAAATGAGTCGTAATAAAAAGTGTGAACAAACGGTTACTAAAAGCGCTTTTAATTTTGAAAATGTTTTCTTAGAAAAGGTAAGCTATCTTTACTTAACACTTTTAATGCCAATAATTATGAGATAATATATAAGATAATTATAAGATATATAAAAAATGTTTTTCTGCATATGCCAATGTTTTTTCAGATTTACGCCAAACTGAAGAAATGCTTGAAAAAAAATGTTAAAAATAATGCTAAAACTGTTGTCATTGTGATAATTAGTTTAATATTAATTTCGGCAATAATTGAATTGCATCACGATATTAATCGACTGGAAACGAAAAATTCTAAGCTGATTTATTTACGTAAAAAGTACGACGCGGCTGTTGAAGCCATCAAAATAAATGACATGGTAAAATATTAATCGAAATTATTTATTGAAATTAGGTGCTCATTTTATGTTCGAAACTAAAATTTTGAAAAATATTTTTTGAGCATAAAAATTCAAATTATTCTAATTAAAAAGAAATAAATTTCTCAATAGCGTCTAAAAAAGAATTTATTAAAACTAGACTAGTTTGGAGTAAATTATGAATTGACCATTATTTAGATTCAATTAAATACGAATCACACGCAATACGGTATTAACAACTATTTTGTAAATAAAATATAGGAAAACCTTCTAAAAATAATAGATAACGCCGCTAACTCAACACCAGTTGCTTTAAATTCGACAAATCACGAAATTATGGCCGAAATTGAAAGTTTAGCTCGAAATGCTTTGTCCAGAGATGAGAGATTTTGTAACGCTGATATAAATCAACGAAATAATGTCGAATGGTGCGTACGCGACATTATCACTAAGCTTTTACATGAATTAGAATCAAAATATTATGGCAATTGGATTGTGACTGTTGGCCAATCAAACCGCTGTTTAATGAATGGAAATTTCGCTGAATCGCATCGATACGTATTTCTATTAGACGAAGTACTATTTGAAATTTTAAAATATAACGAAGTAGAGAATGAAATGAGAGATAATGACTATACTGACTATGCTGGAGAGCTGTAACTGTTTTGAAAAGCGAATCCAAGAAATGTATTGAATTTGTGAGGTCAATATAAGATTCTTTTATTACTAAAATTCCGTATATAATGCGCGCTTTATATTAAAAAAATGTGAATTTTCTTATAAAATTATAACAAACGTGCCAAGCGTTGAATGTGGATGCGAATTATCTAATTGAAATCTATAACCTAAAGTATATACATAAGATTGTTAAAATTATATAGATAATATCAAAATACGTATCAGACTATCAGTCATTCCACAAATGAATTTTAACTTTTATTTAACGTGTTCTGCCTATTTATCCTAATTCATACAATGTTTTATGGCCCTTCTAATCCTATCAATGCCAAAATAATGAAAATCTAAGAAAATTTAGTTAAGCTTACTGTAGTACCGTAGTAAATCAACAGAATTTTCAGAACCCGACAGGCTTGTAACTGACCCGACCCGATCTAATCCGACCCTAACCCATTTTTTTATTGTGAAGCAAGTTTTTATAAATTGCTAAATATTTATAACAGAAAAATATCATCTAATTTAAAAATTGTAATAGTATTTCGACAAATAATTATTATTTAGTTAGAAATAAAGTTTTAATTTTAAAAATGCCTAAATTTTAATAAATTTTGTTCTCATATTTGTATTATTTGTTGGACTCTGGTTTTCTACTAAAAATTTTTGTAACCCGAATAGACCCGAACCCAACATTTTGGAAATCTGTTTAATAGTCTAATTCGTACTATACACGGGTGCTTAAAAACTTATGTGGTAGCATATATGAAATTCTTTTTTTTTAAATTAATGATGCGCATTATACATGGAATTTTACGGTATTTAATCTATTCAGAAAAATGACATCTTATATTCTAATAGAGATAGTTAAATAATTTCCCAATTAAAATAATAACACATAGAAAAGAAATATTTCATTTAAAAACAATGGTAACACTTTTTGTGTGCTCAATTATATTTAATTAAAAAAACAAATTATCATGACTTTAATGCAGTTTACTGAAGTGCGAATTTTGACTAAAACTTAATTTATGTTAAGTGAAATAATAAATAAGAATTATGTAAATTTATAAATTATAAAATCATTTATTCGCTTCATTTAACTGTGATGAAGCGATTAAACAGCGATACCGACAGTATTACTTCAAAGTTTGCTTATTTAGAATAATTTTTATTAATTTTATCTATATTTTACATCAGATTAACAGTATCACAAGTGTTGACAAAATTACAGTTTCACAGTGCAAAAAACATAAATACATAACTAAATTCGAAAATGGGTCGTAAAACTCAATATAATTAAATAACATTAAATATTTAAACAATTGTTTTTAAATCAAACGTGGATTATAGCAAAATCAACATTCAAAACGGCACAATATCGGCGCAAGATATTCTCCCATCGCTATTACCATTCAATTTGCTTTCCGGACTCATGCCTAGTCCGAGATCATCTCTGTCGTGATGCAAAACCAGGGCACGACCACTAACCGAATACTTTCCATAAAGCGGCAGATTAGCGCCAATAACTTTAATGTACGCCACACCATCGCGCACGTGAACGTTACCCAAATCACCGATATGTCTCACATTACTGAATGGACTGCCGTGCGTCTCGTTTAACGGATTATAATGAGGGCCGGTTGTGCTGCAATTGTTGGCGGTGACCGTTGTTTCGTGCACGTGGAAACCAAGCTTGCATGTGTTTATTTGACCGCTACTACTAGTTGGACATTGCACTCCAGACAATCTCCCGAATACCGCTGTTTTACCACCGTATCGTTGCCAGAGGTATACTCTCCCGGTTATGCCTCCAATCCCAAAATCGGCTTTCAGTTTAATCAACTGCTGCGGCCACGAGACAGCTTTAACAAAAATAAACGGACAAAATATTAAATGAAATTATAGATTATCGGTTAAGTTTAAATTTAAATTATTCACTACCTATTGCTATTGGAAAAATAAAAATCATTAACAAAACTTTAGACATCTTTCTTTAGCTAATATTATTAGTTTAAAGCTAAAGTTTTTATTTTTTTGCTTATACTGAGGAAAAGTATGAAATTGAAACTCAATATGTACTGATAATGTGTGCCATATTATTGCTGACTAATTATTTTTCAATTAGTATTATTTTTATGTTTACTTCCACAATGTGGAGTTGCGATGAAGAGTTTTCTTTTTTACCCGTTATTCGCATGTGTTTTATTATTTGTTTATAGTCGTTTTGCAATTCGAATAAGTATGACTAATATAAATTACGAAATAATAATCAGGTTTTTTACTAACTTGAATATCTGTAAAAATTGTCATTTAGACCAAGATATTGACCACCGGATAAATACAATAATGTGGTTAAAATAATCAACACAAGCGTGTGCTAAGCAAATGAAAAAATAATTAATGAAAATAAAGATACAAAATTACCCTTAACTTTTGTAAAAAAAACTTATTTAATTAAATATATTATTTTTTTTTTTAAAATAGCATATTACTTACCCATATCATCCTTAAATAATTAATAATTATTTAATCGTGTAATATATTTACGATGAAAATTTTTATTGAACAGTTACGATGAAGTAATAATCCTTGGCTGCTAAAAAAATTATGTCTATTTTATAATGATTTTTATCGCGAGAAAATTAGTTTTTCAATATCAGCCTTCAAATAAAATGGTTCGGGAATCGATACCGATAATGAAATTCGCAAAAAAGTGTTTATATTTCTCGCTATAATTTAAACACTTCATAAATCAAGATTTCTATCGCTGTTGTTTCAATGAAGATCAATTCGATTTTGAATAGAAAACGATTCGTAAAAATAACATTTCCAGTTCGAGTCAGCAAAACTGCGTAAAAGTATCGCAACCAATAAATATGTTAAAAACAAATTATTGACACACACTCTGCTGATGATAAAAAGTCTGCCGTTATTTTTTTTGCACACAGATCCCAAAAATAGAACTTTATATCTTGATTTTTATTCAAATTATGTATATTTTATTTTATATGCAATTTTGTAGTTTTGTTTTTTTTTACTGTCGGAACGGTTTACAAATGTCAGTAATTTTATTTACCGATTTTTATTATGTGTTGGCGAATGTTTTTGCTCTGAATAAAAATTTTTAAAAATAACTTTCGATAACATTGACTGTTGTAATCATATCAAACTTGAAAAGTGCAATCAAGTGGACCAAGTTTTTTTACAGTTGCATGCCATTAAGTTAACGACACGCTTCAGTAATACTATTTAACCAAAAGTTGAATATAGTGTTCTCTCTAAAATTGTTTACGGTTTAAACGCCTTCGCGATAATCAATTGTTTATTAAGCATAAGTGAAAGTTTAAACGTTTTAAGTGCAATAACGTTTGCTTATCCTTATATTGCTGATCAATAATCAATGCAATACTAAAGTCACGTGTTTAATGCAATTTTTTTATGGTACTGTAATTTACTGCGAATAATCAGGATAAGCTTGCACCGAGATTGCACAAATACTGTGCCGAGATTGTTTTTAAAAATTATTTTTACTTAATAGTTGATGAATGTTATTATTTAAAAATTGTGACAATCAGTAACCTTGAGCTACACATGGTATTGGATAGTAAAAGAAATCAATGCAATCTTTACGAAATGATTGCGAAATTCGATAATAATTACACTACAAAGACACTCAAAAAGTAATAGTTATTAACTAGTATACACTTAAATGAGTTTTTTGTGTCCTGATTTCAGTTTTTAAACAAATCCCTAGATATTAGAATTTTTCGGAAAACATTTTAATAGCACAGAACCAAAAATAGATTTTGTCCGAAAAGAAATTTAAGAAATTGCATATCACTCTCGTATCGTATAAGTAATTGCATAAAAAAAATTTTGCGGTCATAATTTTTGCTATTGATTAATGAAATTTAATTAATTACCGTGAAACTTTAAAAACACTAATTAATACAATATAACAATGTAAATGATGTGGTAACACGCTAACACGTAAAAAATAATCTATTTCCAGTCATTGTGAAAAGATTTCTTTAAAATTACTTTAAAAGATAATAAATTCATAAAAAGTTAAGTTCAATCTCAAAATAGTGAGCCGATTAATTCTTTATTCAAAAATTATGTTAGAGATGCGTTCTTGCAAATATATATTTAAGAATTTTGGTTGCAAAAATAGCAAGAGTATGCTGTTGAGCTTTATTTTCTTTATCTTCAGTCAAAATACTGGTAAGTAAATTTATATATTAATTTTAAATAATCGCATAATTAAAAGCGGAAGCTCGAAATACCCAAAAATAATTGATAATAAATGAATACATGATTGATGTATAATTGAGAATATTATTTAAGCTAAATTAAGGGTCTTTCTGGTTGAAAATGAATGCAAATAATCTCGTTTTTTCTAAGATATGTCGCATTCGGATAAATTTATGTTTTCTCGGAGCTATGATTAGATTTCGATAAATTAGAATTTCATAGTAAAGTATTTTACGATTTCAGACTCAATTATATACTCCGTATTTCCTATAAAGTACATGAGATTAATAAAGATAAAAATTCAAATACCAACAAATACTTTAGAGTCGGCAGTGAAGTTTAATTACTTTTGTTTGTCTATATGAATCGGGAATCATAAAGAAGCGTACGAAAAATTTAAATTCATAGAAAATAAACAAAAACATATCCCACATCTCATTTCAAACGAGCAAATTACTGAAGTATATGCTGACGAAAGTCAAGTGGCAACCAATTCATCAAATTACACAATTTTTATTAAGAAAAATTGGAATACATTAGCGAATAAATATAGCAATTTGGCGCAACTTTATTATGGCCGCAATAAAACTTATGGAAAGCGCTTTAAGCGACCATTGACTGAAGAAGAAATCGAAAAGAATCGAAGAGATAGAGTTGAGTTTTTCAAAAGTATTTTAGACACAATTTTACCACTGTCTTTAAGAAGGCAATTAGGTCTTACTTGAAATAAACTTTCAATATATGTGAGATCTTTGTTAAATCATAATCATATAATAATTATTAGGATATACTTTTATACAAATAAGCAGCAGAAGACATAGCGCTTTTTAACGTAAAATGCTTCTTTGGTTTAATGAAAATTTGGTAGTAAAATCTACTGTAAAATGACATTTTTTTTAGTTTTATCATTTTTATATATAGTAAAGTTGTATTTTTCATAACAATATAAAAAACAGTGTTGGAATTTTAAAAGATAAGAAATGTTATTCATTGGTTTTTACATGTTTATTGCTATTATTTTATTGTAAACTTATCAATTTTAGTGGAACATTAACTTTCATTACTTTAAGTACAGTATGAATTAAATTTTTGTATTCACATGTCTGTCATAATAATAAAATGATAAAAGCTTTTCTATTCATTGTTCATTGTTTTGCTTACGTTATTAAGTAAAGAGTCAAGAAATGAATTTTAGAAAAAATAGTTTTATACTTAGATTAACCTATAAATTTTTATAAATTCCTTAAATAAATTTTTTAAAGTCTATTTATAAAACAAAATAAAGTTAGTTAAATAAAACAAAAATACAATATTATACTGGAGTGGTAATGAAAAGTGCATAATTCTCTCTCTCTCTCTTTCTCTCTCTCTCTCTCTCTCTCTCTGGCTCGCTCGCTCGCTCTCATGAAACTTGGTTATTGTTCGTTATGCTGTATTACTGGTCACTGATATGACTTACCAAATACAAAACAATTTTAATATAAATTATTTTAATGATATTTTCAATCAAAAATCGTTTAGCTGTCTGGCGGCTAAGCATCTGTTATTACTGCAACTACAAATATTAATAAAACCGAAACCAATCTTTCGGGCTATATATAAATTATCCTTTTTAAAAAATAATAAAGTTACAAAAACTCAAAAATTTTCATTTAATTTTTGTTCTTGATAAGCGTCAACACAATGCTACATATAACTAATCAATAGAGAGTCAAAATAATAGCATTTATAGCATACAAAAATAGCGCTATAAATAGCACTAATAAATGATCAAAATAGCAATTAAAAAT
>JAQIXJ010004693.1:0-10417 GCA_034700185.1 Phthiracarus laevigatus | reverse complement strand
ACATCATTAATGTCTAAATTTTAGCCTTTACTATTTTGCGCTTAATGATATTATGCTTAATGGTATGAGATATGATAGGCACCGATCTCAATATTAGTGTGTATAAGCATGAACTATATTACTACATATATCATAGTTAAGCACTTTGCAATCAATATACCAGTAACATGTGCGCCAATCCAGATAGTCCACATCAAATGTTAAGCATAAAGCTAGACAATGAGTGGCATACGTATAACATTTCTCTGAACTCATGGATTAAATAACACATGGCTGCAATATACTATCACATAGTAGAAACCATTTCTTTTATTAAATAATATTTACAATAGGCAGTAATAGTAGTAATTGTATACTTATTTAGTATGGTTATCATCTTGATCTTAGGGATTACCAAAATTATAAAATATGCAATTTTTTATTGCAACGTTTATAGCCCTTATAAAGCACACAATGCATGTTTGACGTATTCCTTCCTTCGTTTGTTTCAATAAAACCATTAATCACACTTGAATTTTTTGATAAAAGTTAGCGCAATTTGTGGAATATATTTCGGCGCCTCTTACTGGTATTTACTGTTACGACATATTTCCCATCACTCACTATTATATGGCTCAAGTAAGTTTTAGCATCGGGTTTTCTAATTTTTTTCTAATCACTTATATTTCTCAAAATTTATTTAAAAATTTTGTTTTCTCCTTAGTTTTTGTATACAACATTTGTGCTGTATATCTTTTTGTTAAATAATGTTCATAACTAATCCACAAATCAACATTTAGCTCTAAATGTCAAACTTTACAAAAATGATTAGCGAACGATGATTTAGGCCAAGCTCTAATCAAAATCGTTTTGATTTTAAAACTAAAACTTATTATAATTGTAGAACTTGCAACACATTATTTCTCTTTTTGAAATCCAATTATTTGCTTTGAAAAACTTAATTGTAAATAAAATAACTCAACTGTATTCAGTACGTAACCGTAATTAAAGCAATTTACAGCGATTGATATTAAATAATTGTCATTAAAACAAAAATAGCAATTAATTTTATGTTAGCAAGCATATAAAAATTATTCAAAATAATATCGTTAGGGTAATACTGATATTATTGAACGTTATTATGAAATAATTATAAGAAATAATTTATTAAACGGAAGATTAAAATTACCGATTTAGTTTAAATATTTCCATTATATTAACTGCTGGGATATGTAAAGCCTAATTGTGTCAGGCGTAACAATAATTACTAGAAGGGTCTATTCAGTGAGAGCTCAATTTATAGCTATATAAAGTTATAGGTTCAGAAAAAATTAATATCATCATGGTTTATATAAATTTAGTTTAAAAGTTTGTTGAGACCAAGAGTTAATTTTTTAAAATCCAAATTAAGCCTTTTATAACAGACAGACCCACATCAAGACATGCGTGATGAAAGGTATAAGCGATAATTGTTTCAGAGAAAATGAGATAAATTATTATTTATGACTAATTTATTCTATACTTATATTATAAATTAATCTATAACAAGAAAGAGTGAGTTGAACAATCGAAATGGATATATTCAATGATATAAGAAAGAGTGAGTTGCAAAATATATGGATTTTCATATTATTTTCTTATAACCTTTACTATTTTATTGAGTTTAACGAAAAGAGTATTTTAGCTATAAAAATATCGATTCATAAATACTTAAAACTTTGAAATTAATCTAAAAATTAAATATGGATTTAAGAAAATTTAATTATAGCAGAAATAAACCGATTATTAAATCAAAATCCGGTAATAAAGTTAAATCGATAAATAAAATTGAATCATTCAACGATTTGGAAAGCTTTCCGGTGAAATACTTTGTTTTATTGCGTTCGGATTTCAATAGCTATCTCCATCACCACAGAAATCATTGATTCGAAAAGAAATAGATTATCTTTAATTTTTTTTATCTAACTTTCAAGACAGATATATGGATTTGACAATGTTCGTCTGTCTGTCCGTCAGCACTCTTACGTTAATTAAGGGGTTTTGATATTTACTCACTAAATAGATTTTAAGCAATTTATTATTCTAATTAAGGGATTTTAACCAATTTCTTATGCTAATAAAAAGATTTTGAAGCAAAAATGTGCCAAAAATTAGGTCATTATAAGCATTTAAAGGTCATAAAATGCCACAAAGTGAGTCAAAAATCGGGTTAAAATAGTCAAAAAGCAGGTAAAAATGGAGAAAATAATGGAAAAATGAAGAAAATAATTTGAAATTTGGGAGCGGGAGCGCCCGTTTACATGTCAAAAAAGTCTTATAAATGTCAAAAATGGTCAAAATTAGCCAAAACTCTTAACAGGTTATTCCGTTTTTATAGTTACAATTTGGACAAAAATGATAAAATCGGGTAAAAATACGCAAACATATGAACGGGTTGTTTTATATTTGACTAATAATCGGATATTGTTTTACTTAATTGCGGCAGTGATTTTCTAACACAACGATTTCGTATATATTTTGAATCACATCCTTGAAGCTAACCATAAACTATATTAGAATCGTGAACTAGAAGCTATGAAAATAGGAATCGATCACAATTTATGGCACGAAAACTTTCACGATTTTCGCCACAAAATATACAAAATAATGGGTTTCAAAATTTTTTCCTTAGTTTTTGTCTACATCGGTTGTGCTGTATATTGTTATTTGTTAAATAATGTTTATAATTAATTAATATTAAAAAGAAAAACTTCCACAATTCAACATTTAGATCTACATTCCAAACTGAACAAAAATGTTCACCAAACGATGAATTATGCAAAATTCTATTCCAAAATCCTTTTGATTTTAAAAATTAAAAATTATTACTATTGTAGAACTTATTACAAATTATTAAATAAGGAATAGAAATTAATACATAACTAGAGATCGTAAAATGGGTACGTGTAACAAAATGTATGTAAGCATGTTTAACTTTATAATTTCTAAATTTTTGTCTCCTTTCTAAATTCTAATTCTATTCTCTATTACTAGTTTGAAACCCGCTTCGCGTGAAAATAACATTTTTATGCCCGTTCAACATATTATATTGTTTAAATTCTCGTTTAAATAATTTTAATGTTTTATCTGACTTTGCAAAATTTCCAGATATATGGATTTGGGTAAGTTAGTCTATCCGTCCGTCCGTCCGTCTGTCTGTCTGTCTGTCTGTCTGTCTGTCTGTCCGTGCACACTCTTTCTTTAATAAAGGTATATTGATCTTTACTCTTATAAAGGAATTTCGATAATTTCTTATTCTAATAAAGGGATTTTGCCATTTCTTATGCTAATAAAGAGATTTTGACCTATTTCTTATGCTAATTAAGAGATTTTGATATTTACTCTAATAAAGGGATTTCACAAATTGAGAATCAAGAATCTGATAAAAATAGTCAAAAATAAGGTTAAAGTTTGAGTGGAATACGCCGCTTTTTGTTGAAAAAATAGCAAAAAACTGGCCAAAATATACAAATTTAGGCAAAAATGACCAAAATGAAGATCAAAAATCGAATGGCAAATGCAGGTGTTGACATAAAAATAGAGATTTCAGACTCAAAATGGCTAAAAACTAGCCAAATAAGGGCAAAATTAGGCTAAAATTTGATTAATACCAAAAGTGGCATATGCCGGTTTTTGCTGTAAAAATATTGAATTATAGACTTACAATGGTAATAAACTACATAAAAAACTGGCCGAAATAGGAAAAAACTATGCTAAAATGAGAAAATTTGATTAATAATAAAAGTGGTATATGCCTCTATTTGCAGTAAAAATATGGATTTTAAATCTCAAAAAGGTCGCAAAATCTAGTCAAAATAGGGGAAATTCGGCAAAAATGTCAAAACTTAAAGTGGCATATGCCACTAATAAGCGTTAATAATGTGATTTGTATTTGATTTCATTTGCTTTTAACATAATGTTTAACTTATAACAGAAAATACAAAATAATAGGAGCGTGCGAATGAAAAAAGAGAGCGACCATAAACTAACTATTTAAATAGCAAAGTCATGAGCGTATTGATCTTGTTTTTAATTAATTGTAACTCCGACTAATCTTACACTTATCCAAAATTAGTTTACCCCAATACTTTGTTAGTAAACAATAATCAGCATTTTATTAAACCAGATCAGACAAAATACTTAATTATAACCATAGAATAACCAATATTAAAATAAATTTTTTAACCAAAAAATCTCGATGCATTAACTTGTGTTTAATGATATTATTAAACGTTGGAAAATTAAAAATATGTTTATAGTAAAATAGTTTTAATTAAGTTTTGTATCTGCAGTTAATATTAATAAAACAACGTCATAAAGGCACTGCTACAATATTGTTTTTAATTGAAATGTTATGTACATGTAGTCTGACTCACAAAATTGAAAAGGTTGTTATAGAACAAGAATTACAATAAATTTAACATCATTATTATTTTATTTAATAGTCAAGAATCAATTAATATGATGCCTTACGAGTGTCAGTTTAAACTTGGAATAAACTTTGAAGACATTCGTAAGCAGAATCATAGCGAAGTTGAAAAGCGTCGAAGGGATAAAATGAACTCACATATAAAAGAATTAGCAGACTTGATACCAATGTGCAAAGCAATGCCATCGTCTAGAAAAATGGACAAGTCTACTGTGCTACGTATGGCAGTGCAACACATCAAAGCACTAAAAAACTCATTAATGTGCGACACAACCAATCCTATGCCCAGTTATATACCAGAAAATATTATTTCAAAGCTGTTTCTACAGGTATCATAAAAGCTTTATTCAGTATTAAATTTAATGTTTCCGTTTAAATTTATAGATTTCTGAAGGCTTTCTGATGGTCATAAGTTGCGATCGTGGAAAAATTCTACATATATCAGACTCGGTTAAACATACTCTCATTTACACACAAGTAAACCAATTCCTAAATTAATAGCTTATAATTTTAATTTTATATTCCAACATATATCTTCAGAAAATTTTAAATTTAATTTTTTTCATAGCTATAAAAATAATTGAACGGATTTTTCCAAAAAAAATTCAATTTTCTTGAACTCAATAATATTACAAATCCCGGTTTTTGTGTTGTGGTTATTGTTAAGGATAAAAAAAACTAATTTTAAAACTGTTCTTTTTTCTTTTAACACGTTTGATCTTTTAGCGCGATTTGTTAGGTCGAAGTCTGTTTGATATTTTGCATCCGAAGGATGTGCCTAAAGTTAAGGAGCAGATAACAATATTGGATGATATCACGCAACAAGACAATTATTTAGACTCTAAATGTATGTATCATTTTTTATACGAATATTACATTACTCCCAATTGGGAAAAACTCATAATCTTCGAGAAAGTGAATACTTTGTCAGTTTCCATTAATTGTCTTGTAAAGTAACTCAACTTATACCCGCATAAGCAAATACTCAATACTTCTGCCACATTTGGAGGATGAATAAAGTGTTTAATATTTTCAATTAATAAAAATTAAAGCAAAATGTTAATTTTAATTATAACATTTTACATATTTTTTAACAAATGAAGATATAGCGATTAATGTCAAGTACACCGATATTTTAAATAATTCAAATACTTTACTGACCAGCTATTATTCAAAAACTTAAAACTTATTTTATAAGATTAATATCGAGTTTTATTTTAAAAGACTAAACAGAAACAAATTGATTTCTTAAAAAATTAAACCAAACCGTTTTCAGCAATCAGTCAGGTAAGCCCGTCTGTTTAACGAGCTGATTCAAATTTATTTGAAACAACTTTTATCTGATACAGTTTTTAAAACCAAAGTTGTGAAATGACTCAATGTCAACGGAGATACGATGGAAGCTTTTAAAACTTGGGGGAAAATTTTAAAAATTATTATCTTTTTACTAGCATATGATAGAAATATTGGGGTTTGATTATAATTTATGTTAATTAATCCATCAATGAAAAATGATTCATGAAGCAAATACTAATTTTATAAACAAAGTTACCAAAGCAATCAACAATCATATGGGATAATTCATTTAAGAAGATTTTGGGGTTTACCCAATTTTTGCGATAATTTTCGACAAAACTGTTTATATTATAGTAATATATTACTTGTTTTAAAGCATTAAATCAGTTGAAATCAAATCAAACTCGGATTCAAGCTAATCCTGGTTCAAGGCGTTCATTCTTTTGCCGAATGAAATATAAGTGTGAGTTTGGTAGTGATAAAAAAGAGAGCAGTAGCAGCAGTAGTGGCAGCAGCAGCTGTAGCAGTAGTCACAGTAGTGGCAGAACTCGGTCAATAAGAGGTGGTGTGCCTTATTCCAGACAAAGAGTGCGAAATAAGTATTGCGATCTCTATTGTGTTGGTTACTTAAAATTATGGTCCACCGATAACTATATCGAAGAAAGTGATTGCGCTGATGGACATTCTGGATGTCTTGTTGCTATTGTTAAAGATATGAGTCATTGTATCAAAGAAAATATTGACAAATCTTTGCAAAATTCAAACACAACAGCAAATCCTGAAGAATATGTTTCAAGACATGGCATGGATGGCATATATTTGTTTGTTGACCAGAGGTAACCAATTATTAATATAAACACATATTTGTTCACAATTTCATTTTGATTTCATAATTTTAAGAGTAACTCTTCTTTTGGGATATTTGCCGCAAGAACTGGTTGGCACTTCTTGTTACGATTACTGCCATCGCGATGATATCAAAGCATTAGCGGAATGCCATCGAAAAGGTGTTACACTCAGCAATAGATTATTTTATGTTTGATTTTCATTTGTTTGTTTGAAATAATTTTAGCTCTTCAGCAAAACGAAAGACAAAAATCAAGTCCTTTTCGATTTAAAACAAAAATTGGCACATATTTGTATTTTCAAACCAACTGGAGGTCATTTAAGAACCCATGGACACAAGAGTTCGAATACCTCGTGGCCACCAATAAAAGTATACCAACGCCTGATTTCGACCCGATTAAGAATCGTTCTCATAAAGAAATGAAATCAATGTCTTCATACTCGAGTGGTTTGTCGTGCGACACGTTTTTGTTGCCATCATCTTCATCTTCAGATTCATCTCAGGGCAAATATCCGACATCATCTCAAAGCAATCAATCATCGAACCATTCGTCTACAGTAACAAAATACATGAAAACGAGGATAAAGCACACCAAAATTGGAAAACAAATCGCTGAAGAATTACTGGAAACCCAGAGAAGAAACGAAGAATTTTCGAGTCAATCTTCATACTCTTCAACCGGTAGTGGAAGTCCACCATCCAGTTATATCACCAAAAGCAGTAATGTGAGCAGTAATGTTAGTTCCAGTGGTTCTTATTCGATAAATAATCAGCTAAACTACGAAATAAAGTCACAGTTCAGGTCAGAAACAAATACGTGCTCACAATTAACCGATTCTGGAATCGATATCGAAATCACAAGTCATGATTCTGTGGCAGTCAATTCAGTGAAGAGTAGTTCTCACAACTCATTCTCTTCACTCAACGCTATTTCTCCTTTCAATCCAAATATTGCTTATGATAATTACAATTATGTTTATAATAACGAGAGCAATAAGTTAAAAATGGAAAATGCAAATACAAACCACAATATTGTCACTAATTTAATCACTAATAACAGTGAAGTTGATGATACCATTAATAGTAATCATATTAATAACAGTGTGATTAATAATAATAGCAGTCCATGTAAATTACTGTCCACTGAAATGGATCGATCCAACCAACAAACTTTAAATTCTGTAGAAGACAATCAAGAAACCGATACTTTTTCAATAATCATGTCTATTCTAGAATCAGATATATGTTCTGGAGCTTCAATTCACTTTGGTGCAGATTGGCCCGCGTATTAATATTTATTGAATTTTAATTTTAAAAGTGTCGAACATATTTTTATTATAACTGCTAATTTGTAATGTAGTTGTTACATATTTTGCTACATAATAATTGTAATTTATTTCAGCTAACAAAGAAAATTATAAATTATTTAAATTTATTTATATAAATAAAAATATTCGTGTTTACCCAATATAATCAAATGAGTTATTTTTAAGTGTCCCAGGGTTACATTTTGGATTCTGACCAGGCATATATCCTTTTTGCCAGACACCAACATTTTCTACATGACTGGATCAGTAATATTAAAAAGTGTTTGTGAATGACAAAACCAATAAACTTTAAATAGTACCCTCATACAATAAAATGTCTGACATAAAAGATTTATGTCCGAGTCAGACTCCTGCAAAAATTAAGCAAATAAGTTCTTTAAATTTTAAAAAAATTCAAAAAAATTGTAAAAATTTTGAAATTTCGTGAAATATTTGTAAATGAAATCCACTTATTTTTCGAAACATTTGTTTTTGATTTAAAATAAAAAAAATTCTAATTACTTTTTATTTAGTTTTGAAATACAATTTTTTTCAATTCCTGGAAAAAATTAATAAAATGATTTGCGAAATTCTTACTTAAATCAAAGTTTAAATTACTTCTTCGTATTATTTATTGACGTTTCAAAGGGTTATAATCACCTCTTTATCAAAATTGAATTAAAACATTGATATAATTCAGCAATAATTATGAAATTTAAGATGACTACAATCAAAGAAAAATATTTAATTTATAATTACAATATATTTTGAAAAGATCAATTGTTAATTGCCGTGAGTTTGATAATTTTGTAACCCTTGAATTTTTAAAAATATGTAGCCGAAGCATTTCTCTACAACTAACTAACTCTAGGTTACCAGTATAGCTTAGTATAAGCTCCATGACTATTTAGATTGTTTCGTATGCATTTTAATAATCTATTTCCATTTCATTAAAATTTATTTTTTTTTCATCGATAATTCAAACGAAATTTATTACAAAACAATAAATCATTTTAATATATATATAGCAATTGATTATACATTTTCACCTATGTTTTATTATAAAACTAAAAATCTCCATTAACAATTAAAAATAAAGCATTATACATTAAAGATCAATCACATTTATCTTATTTCCATTTTTTGATGTGCTGATAATCGCTATATTAATACTAACTAACCATCCCTTTTATTCTCTTTTCTTGTGTGAGATATTAAAAATATATTGAGAGAATAAATAATTAGTACTGCAGGGTTTCGAAAATCGTTAATTAACGATTTCCTTAAACCATTCTAAAACATATTGGTAACTATACTAAAGTTTTTTTAACTTAAATAATTCTAAAAAGTTAATTTTAATTTACGATTCTAACGGTTTGAAAATAACTAACGATTTTATTAATTTCTAACGAATTCAATTTTTTTAAAAATTTGGTTAAAATTGTCGGTAAAATCCGAAAAATTGTCGATTAAATCCGATATGTTTTAA
Organism: Phthiracarus laevigatus; assembly: GCA_034700185.1. NCBI lineage: Eukaryota > Metazoa > Arthropoda > Arachnida > Sarcoptiformes > Phthiracaridae > Phthiracarus > Phthiracarus laevigatus. Next base: position 1,031 of record JAQIXJ010004693.1, on the reverse strand, counting down.
GTGGGGTCTTCTTTTCATGTATTTCACTGGAAAAATATTTATTAAAAAAATTTAAGCCACAAAGCTCGAAATATTACCGTTTTAATCCGTTGCGTTTTTGAAGGACCTACACTTTTTTAAAATTTTTGGAGTCAAATCAATAATTTTTTCTAACGATTTTTCTAACGATTTGATCAATTTTTTCTAACGATTAATAAACGATTTTGCCCCGTTTTCTCAAACGATTTTCGAAACCCTAATAATTAGAGATGAAAAATTCAGGACTAAAAACGGAGTAAATTCAGGAAGGAAAATGTAAAAAGTTTAAAAATCAGGATTTTCAGGAAAATAAAGTAAAACTTGTAAAAAAGTTGTTTAAGATCGAAAAACTAATGTATATTCCTTTAAAAAAATTCAGCATTCTCATAGATTTTCAGGAGTTATTCGGATTTTTAATTAAATATTCAGGATTTTCAGGAACATTAAATATGTCTCAAAATGCTTATTTTTTATGATTCGTCCACATCATTTTTGTATTAGATGTAACTATGTCCTATAAAAATAAGAATTATCCTGAATTTTTCTTCTCTGTAAAAAATAGTATTGTAACATTTCACACAGTTCAAGTTGTTAGAAACGATCCAATCATTTTTAATCCATAGTAGACTATGAAACGGTCCCCCCGATTTTTGGGCTTTGTCGGGCCCGGGTCTTAAGTTAAAAAACTGTATCGGGTGGGCTTTTGTGCTAAAAATAAAAAGCCCGAAAATTATAATTTTGGTAAAATATTAATGTAAACATTATTAAAAAATTTTAAAAAATAATAGATTATAATTAAAACAAATCATTATATAAAAATTAGTATAAATGAATTATAATTATAACCAAGTTAGATAGATGTAAACTTAAGTCAGAATTTGATATTGTTATAAAATTTTTTTTACGTAAAATCGGGTCAAATGGGGCTTTGAACTCTCTCTCTCTATCTCTCTCTATCTCTCTCCTCTCTCCTCTCTCCTCTCTCCTCTCTCCTCTCTCCTCTCTCCTCTCTC
>JAQIXJ010004692.1:0-10418 GCA_034700185.1 Phthiracarus laevigatus | reverse complement strand
TACCGACAGATACCGACAGATACCGACAGATACCGACAGATACCGACAGATACCGACAGATACCGACAGATACCGACAGATATGACCGACAGATACCGACGAACTTTCGGACAGTCAGACAAACAGACAGACAGACAAACAGACATTGTCAAAACTGTAAACTCCCTCTCTTTTTCGAGGTTATCGAGTAGATTATGTCGCTAACAAAGAAATTGAATAAGATAAACGAAATTGTCAAGAAGTAGTATGGACTGTATCGGACGCACTCCTATTAAATATAGTCGTAACATCTCTCACACATCTGCTCGAAAAGACATGTAACCAACAACATTCAAACAAGTTTTGTATAAATTGGTGAACATTTAAGCAACATTTTTTTATAAGTTAGTTTAAACCAAACGAATTATTATGTCAAAACACATATTCGATGAAAGTGATCGTGATTTTCGCGACGATTTGATCAAAGCCGTAAGACCAGTATTTAATGAACACGCGCAACGTTAACGACGCTACATATTTACGGTCGAAGACGAAACGATAGAGACTCCATTGGCCAAAAGAAAACGGGAAGACTTCAAGCAATCCGAAAAATCGGAGTTAGTCAATAAAATTTTGGAAACTAACAAATTATTGTTGGAAACGCTCAAAAGCAACGGTAGTAGTAGAGAATACCCTGTCTCGAGACGGTTTTTTTTAAAAAAAGAAATACTTATAATAATGTAAAAAAGAAATCACACTAATAAAATGCATAAAAAAATTTATTAAAACATAAGAAAAATTTTTTTATTAAACAGTTGGTTGTGGTTTAGGTGCTGGCGATTGTGTCGGAGTTGGGACATATCTGGTCACATGATCCCATCTGTTCTATCCGCGTATACGGCGAACCAACTTCATATCTTTCGACATGATTGTTACGCGTTTTGCGTGGATAGCGCATAGGTTGGTATCTTCGAAAAAACATACCAAATATTCGTCAAATGCTTCCTATAATCAAAATATGTTTAAAATTATATAAAAAATGTTACACTTTTACCTGAAGGGCGGCTACTGCTACCGATTGAATACGGTAAGAAGAATTGGGAAACAATTCACCGAATATTTGTTTCACCAATCGGAAAAACGGCATATTTTTAATAAGAAGATCCGTTGATTTTTGGAATTTTCTTATTTCCCTCAAAGCGAGACATCCGGGCATATAACGTTTTGGCTTGTGATGTGGCGGCATTGTTACGCGTGGCGACTTTCCAACTAACCGAGCTTGTTGGAGAGTGAAAGCTTGGGCGTGTGACGGACATGGCTGTGGCTCAGGCAAGGGTTCAGGTTGTGCAGCGGGATTAGGCGGTACAAAAGCGCGCTGTAATGCACTTATTTTTTTAAAAACTTATTATTAAAACAAATAAAAAATAAATACTTACCCATTAGGATATAATGCGCGACGAACGGAGTGCTTAGTTCGTGCCATTTTCTGCAGGTTTTACTGTAGTTGTGGCAAAAAACTTAATGTGCACTTTTACAACGAAAAAAATATTATTCAACCTCATTAACTTACAAAATAACGTTAAATTTATTTGTTTAAATCGCTGAGAAAAACAGAAATGTTTGGAATCTTTTTAACCTTATTTTTCACTTTAATGAGATTGAAAGTTTAAGTGAATGACTTACATCGAAGAACCTGAAATGTTGTTAAGTAAGTCACGGTCAACCAAAATTTTATTGTATTTTCTAAATAACAGTTATTGGTCAAGTAAATCTATATAGAAGATAATGCATTTTAAATTAAACTTGTCTATTTTTTAAGACCATATTCCAAAATTTTAGCCTATTTTTAATATTTTGTGGTACTCGAAGCTCAGAAAATTATAAAAAAATATTTTTATTAAAACACATTCAATTGTTTATAATTTGAGTATAAAGTGATTTTATTTAATTGACTGGAACAGCCAGAGATGATTTTTTGAAATAGTCAATATATACAAAAATATGGTTAAAATTAATATTAAAAATTATTTTGTGTATTTAGGAATCTTATTAAGTTACAAAAACTTGAAAACTAGTTAAACTATTATTGATAAATAAATAAGAGAAAGTATGACCTAATTAAGTTATCATAAGCTTATACAATACAATTTGAAAATTCTTTTTTTGGAAAAAGGTTGATAATGCTGTGTAACACATATTGATGTGTAACTTAGGTTTGATGTATAACTATTAAGGATGTATAAATTTATAAATTCTAAACCCACATTTGTTTAATAATCTAGGTTAAAAAGTTAAATAGTTAAATTAACAATTTTTTCAAAAGTTGAAACTAAGAATTTTTTAAAAATACACCTAACATTACAGCCAACAATGACCTAATTTTTATATAAAAGCTGATATAATTAGATAGAGATATAAAAACAACGAGATTTATTTAAGACCAACTTTTTTTGTATACATTTTTGATCAGTGGTAATATTTAAAGAAAAATTTTATAAAAATTTCAGATATTTGTAAGGTAATGTTAGTAAGCTTATGATAGTAAATTATGAGCTTACATTCAATCGCATTGAAGGAACTTATTTTTTTAGGCGGAGATTAATAGTTTAAAATGCCCTTCAACACCTATTTCATTCAACTATGTTCAGATAACGGACTTGATTGAAAGGTTTCTCCAAGGAGTGTGCAATTAGGTTTATTTGGGAAACGTGACTTTTAATTCTTTGCCGATCTTTTGAGTAGTCTTAATCCATTTTATAAAACGTGAACCATATAAGATTCACCGAATGTGGGTTTTTTTAAAGTAATAGTTATTACAGTATGAAGTGAATATTTGAAAATATGATTAGATGTCTATAAACAGAAAATAAATAGTTTAATTAATAATATAAAAATACATTTTAAAAGTTTCTAATAAAGCTCATTAACAATAAATATCATTTTAATCATGCTTTTGAACATCCCTTACCCCTTTTCTGTGATAAAGTATTTATCAAAAATAACAACTTTGGGAATTAATTTCCTATTATGTAATATTTAATAACATTTTATAAACAGAGGTTTACTAAACAAAGGCCAAAGTGAAAGTTAAAATTATCATTGTCCACTAAATGTTAGAGTTAAATCATTTTAAGAGTTAATGGTAAGAAATATGTTTAAATTTAAACTTTTAAGCAAAATTAATTTCTATGTTAATTTTTGATCAATTAAATTCATATAGTTTAGCATTTTGTTTGCCAATCACTTCACACAGTGGAGGATATTTATTAGGCGCTGCTTTGAGGTTGTATTCAACTTCAACTAGTTTTGAAGAAATAATATCGTTTTGTAAAGCATACCGAATCGAATCATTTTGCCATTTCACGCATCCGTGAGTAAATGCAAATAATAGTTCCACAACTGCCGTAAGTGATGGGTCATTAAGTTTGAGACATAGATTAATGCAAGCTTTATAATTGTTATCAATTTCTAAGAGATATAGAAATATGTTGTCCACTGCTTCTTGTAAACTGCATTTCTTATCAAATAGATAAGCAATAACGTAATTCATTACTTCACTTCTCGCTAACTCCACTTTAAACGAAATCATATCATTACAAATGAGACGATCAATCCATATACCAATAAATTCTTTGTAAGTCTCGTTCTCTTTTATTTCATCTTTAAGATGAACGTCCATTAAATATTCCGCAAATAATGTACTTTGTAATTAACAAATATCTACTCTTCTGTATGGCATGTATACTTCTAAACCAACATATTTGTTATGTTTTCTATAGTTTACTTGAATATGTATATTCATTGTGAAGTAATCGCACAATGTTTTAATAAGTAAATTACTTTTTTCCTCCGAATTGAATGGTATTATTTCTGTCCAAATTTTTGCGAAATAGATTTGCTTCTCGAGAACCGTCTTTGAAATAAAAGCAAAGAAATCACAATTTAATAAAATATGTATTTTGAATATTAGGTTATTTATTTAAAGTACTTTATAAAACATTTAAAAAACTTACTTTCTTTAACTTTAGTTAAATCCAAAAACTCGTTGTACAAACCATTAATATAATTAACTAATCCATCAAAGTTTTTATTGGCAACATAATCTTCACATACATCATCATTATAAAAGAACAATATATTAATTTTTCCCACGTGTAACAGCCGTTCTTTATACCACACTTTTGGACAAAGTGATCCAACCAAATCGTAATAATTTTCGTTAAATATTTTTGTTGAGAATTAGTTATTTGATATCCATAGGACTATATTTTGTTTAATCCATTCGAAATCATTAATTAAATTCTTATCGTTATGTTTGATGCTTAAGTATAGAACTTCAGACATTTTTAAGCTTTTGAACTCATCAATGAATGACATTTTACAGTTTAGGTTATCATTCACCTTTAATCCTAAAAATATAAAAGACAAAAAATTAAATCTAAATTTTATTATATAAATTTAGGATTGAGAAAGTTTACAGAGCTAGAGGAATGTTTTCCTAAAAACTATCTTTTAATTAAACTTCTAATATTCAAAATTGTTATTCAGATTTTAAACTTTATAAGCTTTAGTAAAAATAAATCTAGTAATGTATATGTACCATTCTAGTCATATATCTTATGAAATAAACTAGATTTAATTTAAATTAACTTTTCAAATTTAGATTTAATTTATTATTTCTGTTTATTATTTTATTACATTAAAGTGTTTATTAAAAATATCAAATTTCCTTCATAATAATATGAATAAAGGATCGCTATAAACAAATCCACATGAAAATGCTTATGTTACGAGCAGGGTGTCATGTTGGGGCTGAGGATGGATTACCCCCTTCTACAAGAATTATCAAAAAGTTGACTTTCTACATAAAAAAATAGAAATGAAATATTCAACTTATTTTTAATGTTTTATTGTCCTAAGGCAGAAAAAATGTCGTTTAAATCCGAGTAGTTTAACCTCCCTTAATTTGAAAAGACCGAAAATAACAGCCCAGCCCGCCACATTCAGGGACACTCTGGTTACGAGTATTTATAGTTTATTTCTTGTAGTGATTATATAAAAGTTGTTTAAAGTTTTATAGACGTCATTTATTTTAAAATATAATATAAAATTTATATTTCAACAATAAAGTTTTTATAGTAATATTATTGGCAAATAAGGACAAAATAGAGAAAAATACCTAAAATACTGAACGAGATATTCCTTTTTTAAATACCGTTCGGATGAATAGCAACGCATACGACAACTAGCATACTGGGTAAATATTCAATTTGAAAATAGAATTGTAGTGCTTAATAAACCGAACAAAGTGTTGTTAAACTCTCTAAAACTAAGTGAAATTAAAATCTTATCTATTGAAATGTTTTAAAACCGGAACTATTTCTAATCTCTTATCAGCAGGTGTTGACTATAATCCTATTCAAGCTTAGTTGACATACATATCATATTTATCCAGTATTTGTTGTATGCTAGTTGTCGTATGCGTTGCTATTCATCCGAACGGTATTGTTTATTCAAATAATTTAATGATAACCCAGATTTTATAAAAATATAATCCACGTAATTTTATTTGACTTTACATTACATTTACATTAAATCATTTTAAATTATTAATTTCTGTAAATTACATGAAACAATGAATAGAAATTGAAATACATTAATATTTGCTTAATTATTAATTATCCAAATAATAGTTTTAATATGTGATAAAACAAAGATCATATTTTTTCTGGTTTTTTATTTTCACTTAATTTTGCATTCAAAAACATCGATAATTTGTAAATGATAACAAAAATATTTATTTTATTGTTAGTTCAATAAATGTTTTTTTTGTGATATCTATTATGTAAAAGACCCGAAAATTATCTATTTTATAGAAAAACAAGAACGACACATTCATAGAGGGCTCATTTTTTATTGGTTTATGCATATAACTGTAAGAAATATATTAGTTTTTAACAAAAGATGGAAAAACTTCAAATTCCTTATTAAATGTAAGAAATATGTGAATTCACTAATTTAATATAAGACTGCGGACACCGGGAAGGACAGACGGACGGGCAAGCATTGTCAAATTCATAAGTTCGTATTTTTTAAAAAACTGAGCTAAAAACATTAAAAGCAAAATAATTAAAAGTCACAATCACAATCCCAAACCCACTGTAATTTAACCACGTTTATCAATTTTTAAATAAAAAAGCTGTTTATGTGATCAAAATGATGCATTGTTTTTAATGAATTGGCCGAAAACATATGTTAAAGATACAATAAAAACTCTTAACGGTCAATGAAAACGTAGATATATTTTGTTTTAGATTTTTTAATTAAATCTTCATTAACTCCTTTAACAGTATACGATAAATATGACAAAAGTTATATTCTATTCCGAAAGGCTTCGACAATAAATTTTGAAAGTCATATTAAAATATGATGGCTACATACTAGATATTTCAATGTCGCATTCAATTGAACAAATGAGTTCATATGCATGCACTTTCATCATACAGAAACAACTCAACCTCAATATCACCCTTTTCTTGCCACTCATTTCGGAAAAGAAATTCGTTGTCCGCAAACTTTTGTTTGGTTGTATCAAACATTTTATTGGTTTCACCGCTTTTCTTCGACAATTTGATTTTCTTTTTGATGGTCACATCTGTAGTAATATCTTCAAGTGTCTCGCTCTCTATTTGCTGTTTGTTTACTTCCCGTGTTTTCTTATGATCAATGGTTTCTGAAAATTAAATATATCATAAATTAGTTTTTTAATCGTATCCGACTTTTAGGTCTTGTTTAAGCAAATTCTATTAAGGAAAAACAAATGCGAACAAAAAAACAATATAATATGAACGCTTGTATAAACAAAGTAAAACAGAAGAACTTTGATACATAATCTTTTGACACTTTGTTTCCATGCTTTGTCCGGTATAGAAACGGAATCTAAAGAGAGGCTACGATCGTATGATACAATGATTAAAATATAAACCACGTAAGCAATGAAAGTACAGATCATACGATATATAAACATCAATTAACATTCAACAATATGAAACGTTTCACTTGTATTTTCAAACTTAAAATAGTACTAATTCAGCTAAGAATTAAAATAAAAATCTAATATTAAAATGTTTACCTGTACCGTCGATAGATGTATGTTTATTCAGTTCATTAACGGCTTTGGTATCAATTGGGATTAATTCTTCTTCTTCGGTGGATTTATTTAATACTAACATTTCTATTTCTTTGACAATGCTCTCATAATGAATTAAATTTTCTCCATTAACTGGTATTTTACTGATCATCACTGTTTCTACCTTCGCTTCTTCGGGCACAGTTTGTTTCTCACGTCTAAATGCTTTCGCTTCTTTTAACTCAGTTTCTGGTACCGCAAACTCACCGCCAGATATATCTTTAACATATACTACACTACCAGTGTATTCATATTTATGTGGCGTATTATACTCAATACAATTACTTGATTCAGTCATATTTATTGTATTATAGTTAGAATTAACAATTTGTTAACAAACGCAACTTAAATTGATGCGTACACAGAATAATAATGACAGCAAATGAAGTTTTAATGTATTTGAATCTTAATATATCTTAAAAATGTTTGCTGCCAGTTATGCGAGTTATGTCATAAAAGTTAATATCGAAATAAACAAGTGAATGCAGAGCATAGGTTTAGCACTAGTCCAAGGTTTTCGTGTCCAAGGTTTGTTGATTTACACTCAGTTTAGGCTCAGTCTCAAGTTTGGAGCTAAACGTTTTAAGGTTTATTAAATAATACAGCCTCTGATGAAATGTTAAATTCTTGTTTAAAGACATATATTATTTAATGGGATTTTAAAAAAATATTGCATATTAATAGTATGGTATAAATCAAGCAAATCCTAAATATTTATTTCCTAAATAAAACTTATCACAGAATTTATTTGCATATGATTTCGAAAATATTAGTTTAAAAATTTGTTTGCGTATGTTTTAAACGAAAGCGTGAATATAACGTTATATAAAGGTTAGATGATCCAAAAATGGCATATGTAAAACGAGACGATCCAAAATTTAAGGCATTAGGATTGAACGACTCAGCCCTAAACTATAATTAGATTGCCGAAAATTGCTTCTACGCTTTGTTGACAATCGCGGCGCATGTCTTCGCCTATACATAAGAGTTTTGGATTTATTTCCGTCCAAACTCTTAACCGTTTAGTTAGCATTTGCTTTTCGTACGATACTAAACCGTGCTTATAATTCTCACATCGTTTTTTTCTGTTGTATTGGTTCATTGAAAATTATATTTATAGCAAATGTGTTAGTTTTTTATTCAATATACGCGATGTGTTTTTATTTTCGAATTCGTTTTAACATTTGATTATTACTTTTCGATATCGAAAAAAATATAAATTCGATTATTGTGCTTAGAAAATAATGGTTTTACAGCCGATTAAGTGAGTAATCCGAATTGTGTTGCGCGTATTTTATAGATTTTTTAGGCTATTTTACTTTTTGGTTTGAAATAAACCAAATTCATATAACTGGCTCTTTAAGTATTAGGTTTTAGTCGATTCTAGTTTATAAATATTAAAATTTTTAATTCTAAAAAATTAACAAAATATAACTTTAAGTGTGGTTTTTATAGTATAAAGTTGAGAATTATATTTTTATATGGGGACTATTTTAGTGCAGATATCAAACCTTAAATTTCGAATTTTTAAACCCAATAAGTTTTTTACATTATTCATTGGGAGCTGAAATTAAATGATGAAAAGACTGATAAAAAATGTACTAAAATAAGAAATAAGTAATATTATTTTTTGTTGAATGCGAAATAAGCAACTATTGATGCGGTATTTGCTGTGTATTGAAAGCAGATCTGATAAACATTTTCTGATAAAAGAAAAGAAATAGAAACTCGATTTTAGTTATCGAAGAGTTTAGTGATGTGAGCCAAAAAAATTTAAAATTGCGTTTCCTAGTGAAACATTCTCTAAGATATGGTGTATTTCGTTAATACTTGTAGTGTGACCCACATGAACGAGTTGCCAAAAAAGCACTCATAAGAGTTAAATAATCATTTGGCAATCCATTCCCGAAAGGATTCCAACACTTGTCAGCAGTAATGAAGCAAACGGTTATTTTTAGCGTTTATCCTGTTTTATTACGCATGTGTTCTTAATGTTGGAGAATTGCGTTATTTTTTAAGATGCGGAGGAAATAACTCTATATATAAATTTGTTTGAACGCAGTTTGTATAATATGCGATTAGTACCTCTTTTGTCGTAAACAATTTTAAAATATCAAACTGATTTTTGCGCTGATAACTAGCAAAAACATTCTGCAACATCGACTATATGCAAATTTAACTTCAATTTGATCGTTGAGAAACTTTTATTGAATTTTTCTTATAGAAATATATAAATATAGCACATAAAACTTACTGTTACGCGATATTTTACCGCACGGTGTTTGCCAAATCGGAAAAAATATTGACAAGTCTTCAATTTAATCGCAGTTTTCATACCCATATAAATTTTAAATTTAGAACTAAACAAAAAAACTTGAAATACTGTAACAGCAATTAATGTGATACGTAGTTGGATTATTATTAGAATGCCCATCTTTACTAAGGCTTAATCGGGAAAGTTATTAAATTTTAAATATTTTCGCCTGGACTTTACTTGGATATAAATGTATGAACTGGACTTATAATAATATTTCTAAGAAACGGGATGTCCAAAGTAAAAATCATTATGAATTATAGAAACCAAGACCATTTGGTTACTCTAATTATTTAATGCTTTACTGTTCTATTATATTTCAAACCATCTTCGGTTTGGAGCATTGTCTGCATATAAATCTATATAATTGTCTAATGCACAATGTTTACCCATAATGACAACACATTGTTTAAGCTAAATTTTAATAAGCAGTTTTAAATCATGAATAATTAGATAAATGGCTATTTTTACATTTCGTTTACATTTTACATTATGTTTATTTGGAATATTTTGGTGATGATACAAATATGCTAAGAAAATTATGTCAATTCTTTTTTTTAAAAAAAGTTAAATACTGTTAGAAAATCTCTTTGGAATTTATCGGGCGGATTACAAGTTAAAAAAATAAGCTAACTAAAGTGTAAAATAGTTTATTTTGCTTATTTTGCCATTTGATTGATTTGTGGAGTGACAGTGCTGTTTTGTTTTTAGTTCATAAGTTTATGCACTAAATAATAACTGCAAATATAACTGGAGATTATTAAAACTCAATACTTTAAAATATTTTGAATTCTTGATAATCGCGAATTGGGGTAAAGTTTGGTTTAAAAATTAAATTAGCTTATACCAATAGTTTACGCTATAGATGCTCAGGTCCGAGTCTTTCAGGTCTTTGCCAAGACTCCGGACTCGGACCTGGACTCCCGATATAGCTTA
>JAQIXJ010004691.1:0-10420 GCA_034700185.1 Phthiracarus laevigatus | reverse complement strand
TAAAAATTTGTTATTTTTGCGATTTAAAGGATTTACAAAAAGATTTTACAATATACAACAGATAAATAGGATTCGGACATGTTTTCGAGATTATTATAGAATTATTCATAACTATAATAAAACTAATGTTGAATGCAATCTACCAAAAAATTTCATCAAGAGAATTAAAGATCTTCAATAGACTCTTTAAACAGGAATTATTTTTTGTATCGATACATCGAAATTTCAAAACGTTTTTGTTTCTTGCACTGGCCCAAAACGCAAGAAATCAAACCATCTTCGTTGCCAGAACAATGGTATAACCCATGTGCATCTTTATATATAATTTTTTGGACACAATTGCATGTTTTTAGTAGCAACATAACCCCTTTGTCACTAATAATCGTCATTGTGGCTACAGTTGTAATTCGGATAAAGTGGCTGGAGATCAGATCACTGTAATAGTGCATCGAAAAAAGTAATTAATTTTAAAAATCAAAGTTGAAGTTGGAGTGTTAATAAATAGTACATAACATTTTGAATTAATTGAAATTGAAATGTCAATTAAATTTTTGAATAATAAAAAATATGAAATTGAAAAATTCAAATGGAAAGAACATTTTATTATATGTCTAGGAAGATTAAAATCTAATTGTTGGTTTTGAATAATTAGAATATAAATAAAACGATTATTTGTTCAATTTAATAAGGTTTAAGATTTCATTTTTTATTCTTTTGAGGAGATTATCGTTTTAAAATTCAATGAAACAAACTGAAAACTTAATAATTGTCAGAAATGAAACATGTTTGACAGAAAATTTAAATTAGACTGTTTTTTAATTTTATTAAATCCATTGATTAAATTACATAATAAGCTTAAGAAATTGTTATATTTTATAGAAATTAATTATTAATAAATTAATTAAAAATATATATTTTTCTTTAGCTTTTAAATTTTCTTTTTAAGACAATTTTTCAAAAAAAGTCAATAAACCTTTATTTTGCTTTATCTTTTAGCAGTTTTTATTTTAAATGTATTTTCCTTTTACTTTTAAGAAAAATTTTATTTCACTTGTATTTTACTTTTACTTTTAACAATTTTTTCATTTCGTTTGTAGTTTACTTTTACATAAAGGAAAAGTAAAAGACAAAATTTCATTTATTTAATTTTTATATGACAAAAAACGAAACAACTCTGCATTAAACTATTGAAATTAACAAAACTATTTATTGCCTTTAATTGTAATTCCAACTATTTATGTGATTTACTTTAGATAATCAAATATATATAATAAAAACTATTAATTTACAGTTCAGTAAAGATTAACTATTTTTCTTAAACTATTAACTAAAATGTTGATTCAAGTTATATTTATGCATTCTTCTCGAATTATAAAAGACACCTGAAAGTAAAATATACTTATTAGAACAAAGAAAACTAAAATTGCATACATTAAAAAACAAATACAGAAAAAATAAAGTAAACGCCAAGTTTTTGATTATCAAAAACAGTAAAAATCTAATTAATCTAATATAACCTTTCGTAGTCTGAGCGAAGACTTGCACCGTACTGGACAATTTGCTGTAATTGTCACTTAGCCGCAATGGACACTAAACCGTTAAGGACACTTCACCGTAATAGACACTTTGCCGTGATGGACTGCCGTTTATTGACACTTTGCCGTAATTGACACTTTTTCGTAATGGACACTTCACCGTAATGGACACTTCACCGTAATTGACCCATGTTGTAATGGAAACCTTGCTGTAATGCACACTTAACCGAAAAGGACAATTTACCGTAATGTATAATTTTCCGTAATTGACAATAAGCCGTAATGTACACTTAACCGTAAAGGAAACTTAACATTAAAGGACACTTCACCGTAATAGACACTTAGCCGTAATAGACACTTAGCCGTAATAGACACTTTGCCGTAATTAACACTTTTCCGTAATGGACACGGCACCGTAATGGACACAAAAATTAGTTTCACAATGCGTGTATTGAAAATCGAACTTGAAATGAAGTTTAATTTATATTGTTTTCAATAAAGAACCGTATGCTATCCATGTTTGATTTTCATGTATGTTGTGCACCTATTAGAATATCAAAAAATAAATAAAATATAATCTGATTAAATTATTTGGCGTAAGACTTAATATGCTATCGGTATGCTATCCATATTTGAATATATTGTTCAACACTTATACATGCTTAATTATACGTACTAAAAGAAAATTCTGATAGTGTTTAGACAAAAATTTTAAAAAATCTAATATATCGTTTTAATTATAATTTTAGTAATGATGTACATGGATACCATGTTTGATATTTCAATAATTCATAGGTCTCTTTACTGTTAGTCATTAGAAAAAATTTTTAAAAAATCTAAACTATCGTTTTTGTACAAATTAATTTATAGAAATGACGTACTAGCTATCCATGTTTGATATTATAATACCTAGTAGGTCTCTATACTGATAATGTTTAGACAAAATTTTTAAAAAATCTAAACTATCGTTTTTGTACAAATCCATATCTAGTAATGCCACATATGCTAATAATAAGGCAAGAATTAGACACGTGCCTCTATGTCTTTAAAACGGTTCCACTAACAATAATGGTTCCACAATGGTAAGCACATAACAATTATGGGCTACCAGAAACTAAATCATATTTTTCTGGTGACCGATTTAGTGGTCACACATATCCTATCCATGTTTGATTTTTAAATATGCTTTGCATCGATAATAATTAAGAATTTAACTATATACATATATGTGAATCAAAGTGAGCTCATTACTAATGTTCATTCTTGTTTTATTGCTATTTTAGCATTTATTCTAGACCTGGAAAAATTCTTTTACATAACGGGTAAAAATCGTAATACTTTGCATTCGCCATCGAACTTTTTATATGTTTTTGTGCATATATACAGAGTGTCTTTGACTTACGAGGGACCACGATAAATGACTGGAGGAAATTTCATTTCGGATTTTTAAAAAACATAAATTTGAAAAAATTACCATTTGCATGACTTTAACCATAACGGGTCTACAGCATCAATCCTCTTTCGGAACACTCTGGATATATGTATAAATGTTTTATATAGCAAAATAAAGCTAAGACGAAATACCATCAGCATCAATATCTATAAAAATTGCTATTATGTACATTTATTTTTAAAAATCTTAATTAAATCTTATTTTTATTTTAATTTAATGTCAAATTATGTATATATATAGCAAGAAAGAAACATTCATAGAGAGCTCACTTTCGGGTTTATAAATATTTTCATTTAGTGTTTATTCTTCTTTAAATGTGAGAATGCGATCACCGCCACGGACTGACGAAAGGATATACTCAAATCCATAAGCTCGTCTTTGTCTAAACAAAGTGAGCTAAAAAATTTAATTTCTAAACCTTAATGTTAAGATTTACTTTATTTGCGAAAAAATTTTACTAAAACTGTGGAAACACTATTTTCACCAAAAATTAAATTGGTCTGTCTAAAAAAGACTAAGAAAGGGTATTTACCCTAAACAAAAAAGACTGAAATATATGAAGTTTATCCTAAAAATTACCGATGATCTTTTCCATAAATGAATATCATATTACATTATTAAATATTTCCTATGTCATAGCTTTATATTGATAAATTAAACATAAAGATTTCAATTAAGAAATAAAAAATTCAAAAAACAAATGGTAGTTATTACTATTTGATATTCTATTTTTTTAAATTTTGATCTATGATCTTTAAAAATAATAAGTCAAGTTACTTATTAAAGAGATGACTTTTTTTTTGTTATTATATAACTTTCTAAAACATATCAACTCTTTCATAAAAGTTTTGAATGCTAAAATGTTAAAGTTTAAACTTCTTTTTGTGATCTTTTGTGAAACTAATGAAATTCTCAAAATATTTTCATATATATTATTTTTTATACAAAAGAATCGTACAATAAAGTAAATCTCTATAATTGCTTAATATGTTACTTAAACTAAAAAACTATTTCATTTGCTGAAAATAACGAAATTCTCATTCCAATTGTTTAATAAAACTCTAAAAAATGTGAACATTCTATTTATTCATCACAAATATGATGTGAATGGTTTTCTTAGTTAACCAATGTAATTAGTTTGCTTTGATAGCAATAACAAAGTTTCTTTTAACAAACATTAAAAATATACTGCATAGTTTTTGTTTGTTTTTTGATTTTGATAAAAGATTATTTAGATAAACATATAAAAGTAATTTAGTGCAGTAATTTCTGTCATTTTTTTTTGAAAATTTTATTAAATTTTATATTCTCAAGTTTAGAACATCGAATTTAGTCGAAGTCATTCTATTTTATCATTATTAGCCAGGGTATCCCAGAGGGGCTGGGAGGGGGGTTACCCCCCCCCCAAGAATTCTCAAAAAGTTGACCCCCTACCTAAAAATGGAAAAATGACATCTCTATGGGAGAAAAATTTTTTATAATGTTTTTTTGGCCGATGTCAGAAAAATTGCAACTTAAATCTGAGTAGTTTGACTCCCCCCCCCCTAAAATTTTGAAAAGTCTGAAAGTAACCATCCCCCAGACCGACACACTCTGTTACACCCTGTTATTAGCAATTGAAATCATGTCTTGCATATATTGTTTATATCTTAAAAATATAAAACCAAAAGAAGAAAATAACGACAACCACCCTAGAAATCTAATTTACATATATTATAGTTTATATTATTTGTCATTTATTATAAATATTTTATTCTAATGAACAAAAAATAATCAATGATAAATCAATATTTGGAAAACATCTTACTTTTGGGCGAAATGTTTGCAAAGTCAATTACATCATTATTTCACACTTACATAAAGTAGTAAAATTCAAAAATTACTGAACACATTAAGTGTGATCAACTGCGATTTACATCAGTGAGATTTTATAAATTTTATTTAGTTTCACAGGGAGATAAAAATTTTATTAAACTTAACTTAAATTGCATTAAATTCCTCGCGGATTAATACTTTTTAATTGAGTTTAATGAAACTTACCTTTTAATTTTGTATTTTGATTTTTGCTGATTCTGTTTACACAATTCAGTTATTGAATTTGACATGTCCATCAGCCTATCCGTCTGTGAGCTGGTTTTAAAAATTTTTTACTTCAATAAAGCCCGGAATCGGGTAAAAATTAACCAAAATTGGGTTTCCTTGGTGACATGCGTCTTATTATACAAAATAAAATCATTTGATGCCGGCCTGTTTGTCTATGAGTACATATTAGGAACTTAAATAAAATAAAATGTGCGCATTATAAATATTCGTTCTTTGTTTGTTATTTTGTTTTCATAATAAATTATACATTTGGCTGATAAATTGCTGCTCATTAGAATTTGTTGAATAATTAATTAAGTGTTTTGTTAAATTAAACTGAAACAGTAGACCTGGAGTTTATTTTTCTAAAATGCACGCATATTTTTGAGATGAAAAGTTAATCTATCATTCATATGTGTTTTAGTTATATAATTAATTTTTCCATATTTAATACGTATAGAGATTTTTTTAAAGTTAGTTTCGAACTGTTCAACATTTTACAGAATGCACGAAACCGCCAAAATCAGTTAACAAATTTACATCCTCTGCTATTTTGTACGAAAACACAAATGGCAAACTCCAAAGATTGGTTAAATAATATTGTACTAGCAAGTATTTTTAATCGATCAAAATACCTTTTTTGAGCAGTTCTACAACGGTAAACAGGTTTTTGTGGATTATTCGCCTTTTCAATCCATTGTGCAGGTTTTTTTAAAACATATTTTCTCTCAAAATGTCCAACAAATTTAGTAAAAGGTATTTAATAAAAACCAATACAATAACAAAGATCCCACATTTGTGAATTCTTTGAAATTTTTGATTTAAAATGTTAAAAAAATATAAATAAAAAGTATTATTTTCAAAGTGTTGATGTTTTACTTTTCCCCACTATGGAAGAACAGTGTCAAAGCTATAGCTTTAAAACTGCACTAATCTCACAACTTTTCGACACGAATTATGTTGTCCGTTGTGATTACATTAGTACAAAATCTTCTGCTAAATTGTACCGTATATTTATTATAGCTTATACGACAAAACATAATCTGCGATCAATATGTTCCACTGTATATAGATCTTATCAATTAAATAACAAAAAATACCGATTTTTATACTAGAGCTACAAATTTTAGTAATACTCGATTGTGCACATTTTCAGTACATTACGTGTCAAAAGTAATCGCAAATACAATAATAATTCTAGTTTTTTGATATTGAATGCCTATAGAAATCGGGTTATATAGAATATCCTGTAAGCCTTGTAAGCATTGTTTACCAATAGATACCTAACTTTACCAAAGATGTTTCGTAAATTCATGTTCAATTTAGAAATTTTTTGCTTTCTAAGCTTTCTATGATTGAGTGCATTCTCATTTGAAATCAGTAGCACACTCTCTATAATAAATTAGTTATAATATTCGCTTTCAATCAAACATTCCAACAGAGATCTAATTTTTGTTACTTTAAATGTGTAACAGTTTCTGCATACTTCTATTGAAGATTAGTGTCATTATTAATATGAATTTATTGAATACAGATTTAGGCAAAAAGTTCAGTAGAATTAGAATTACACTGAACTATTTTACTTTTTTAAAAATCATATAAAATGTGCATGTAAAGAATAATATAACATATGTAATTTTATATTTATATTAATGAGCAAATAAAAAACTATAAAAAACAGTACATTTGTATTCTTCACAGTAATAGCAAATAAGAAATATTTATCCAATTAATGACTCACAGAAGAGATGGAGCAATATTTTCATCATAGTTACCCAAGTTAAGAGTTTCTAGGGGATATTAAGATTTTGAAAGTATCAATTGTTAGGTGGAGGGGGGGGGTTTAAAACTCATTGGATTTAAACTACAGTTTTTTTGTTCTTCGTGCTAAAATATTTCTTCAAACCAAAATTACCACTTTTTAATACATTATCGATTTTTCGTGGGGAGGGGAGTTAACTATTCCAGTATTATAAGGGTCAACCGTAAGCAAACACTGTATACTAAAACGACTATTTCTTTTGAAATGTGGTTAATATTCTCTTGAATGAATTCCTATATTTGTTTGGTATTTGAGGTATACTTCTGTAATTTTTTCTTCATTCTTCAGCTTAGCGTTACCACTAAACCTCAATTCATTGATCTTACGTTGGCATTGGTCCCAAACCTTATTGAAAATGAATAGTTACAATGATCAAACGAATGCTATGTTTCGTTATTTACTAGTAGACAGTCAAAAGTGGAACTTCACAGTGAAATAGCATAACGCAGTCGCAGTCCAACTTCTAGTGTGCTTAGTATATAATAATGGGCTCAGTGGGGGAAACATATCTCACCTCCTGTATCTCTGATTCAAACATTAATTTTAAAAATTATGTGAAGTTTTAAAATTTTTAAAAGTAACGTACAAAATATATTTTAATCTTTTTATGTTTGCTTTATTGTTTTTATTTATATATGTAAATATCGCCCAAAGGGGAGACAAGCAAGCTTTGCTGACTATGTAAACACCTAATAAAGTTAAATCATTATTCTGTTCCCAAAGTAAATCACAATCTTTTCTGTCTCTTAATTCCTTAAACAAATACATTATTGAAGTGGAAATCTGCAAAATCATTTTAAAAACTTATAAAACATATGAAAGCAAATGCGAAATCTGTCGCAATTAAGGAGATTTAATTTTAAATTCTCTAAACAGTTCTTATTTGAGTTGATTTTTAAATTATTGTTGGATCACTAGTTTCCAACATTCTTTTTTTACTGAAAAATATAAAGTATATTTAGCTAAATCTCTTGTGCTTTGCTATTCTGAATCCACAGTATTCTAAAGCAGAGGTTCTCAAACTATGGGTCGCGACCCAAAACAGGATCCTTAAATTTAAGAACTTGGGTCCCAACCTTATTGAAATAAACATTAGTTATGGGCCGTAACATAAAATATTGCCAATTTTTGACATTTGATAAACAAACATATTATGACATCTCATCTGATGGAACTTATTTATAATAGAAATATAGACCAAAATATA
Organism: Phthiracarus laevigatus; assembly: GCA_034700185.1. Classification (NCBI taxonomy): domain Eukaryota; kingdom Metazoa; phylum Arthropoda; class Arachnida; order Sarcoptiformes; family Phthiracaridae; genus Phthiracarus; species Phthiracarus laevigatus. The sequence goes on along the minus strand of JAQIXJ010004691.1, from coordinate 2,321 downwards.
TGTCAATAATGGTTTGCGATTAGTGTTGTTTAATATTATTCAAAATATTGATAAAATGTGCTATAATGCACGCATATCATTCTCATTAACTTTAAAAAATATGAAATCATGGGTCGCGGAAGAAATTTTTTCGTAATTTTGGGTCGCGTGAAGAAAAAGTTTGAAAACCACTGTTCTAAAGCAAACGTTTCGTTTTATTATAAAAAATATAAAAAATCCGTTTTGGTCAATCATGTGTAAATACATTCAATGTCATAGAATCGATCAGTCAGTATACATGCTTTTTGTTAACTATAGAAATTGAAAAAGAAAAGTCCGGAATTTAAGATATACCATAAAAATAAAATTTGAGCCAAAGCATACAATAAATCTTGACGAAAACTGTATTAAAAAAACAGAACATTTTAAAAAATGATTATTTGCTTTGAGATCTGCTACATTGAAACAAATGTAATAAATATTATATTCATTTAAATGTTAATTGATTTACTAAAGTCTAGTAACTAAACTAATGTATAACTTTTACAAAATATTATTTACATCTTCCTCTCCCCTTTCTATCTCCCTCTTTCTGTCTATCTCTTTTCTTTCTCATCAAAACATACATACATACAGCTTTTCTTTCAACGAGTTAGACATATATCAAAGATCTTTCCTATCAATAAGCTTACAAATAGATTAGACAAATATATTTTTTTGCTCCATAACATAAGAGAAGCCTAATTAACCAGAATAAGACAAATAAAAAAACCTTTTTCGGTAAATGGTTATCAGCTTCATTAGTGCATAGCAATCACGAAGTATGTATAGCATGTGTATTAGATTAAAAAACAATAAAAGTATTATTATTGTAAACAGAAGTCTATTTCTATGCATTATCTAGAAAAATCTTTTTCTATTATTTATTTCTTTAGAAATGTTTTTCTTTAGCAAGAGAGATGTGTTTTATCCGAAATCTTGTCATTTTTGTTTTAATTATATCGGAAACGATGTGATTATGACAAAAATATCAAAATGAGATAACCTCTGAAGTAATAGGAAATTTATTAATAAAATTAAAAACCAAAGAACTATACATAGAGATTATGTAACGGCACCGCGGTTTTTCGGACTCCCGCAGGCTTCAGACGCTTTCAGACGCTCAGGCCTTCATTTAAAACCTTATTAAAATAACAAAACTAAAATATTCAACTTTTAGCTGCTAAATAATTAATGTATATCAAAAGTTTTCTTTCAAAAGAAAAACAAGATTGATACGGACATAATATCTGACTTTGTAAAATTAGTTTTAGTAAATTCATGGTCGCTCGCTCTCTTCATTCGCACGCTTCATTATTTTATATTATTTTTATTAATGTTAACGTTTTAACTTTTAATTTCGGGAGATTCCACCATAAATTTGGTTTATTTTTACACGATTTTGATAATTATAGTCCTTATAATTAAAATGGAAACGGAATATCCAGTTCAGATTTTTGACTAACTTTAACCTATTTTGGCCATATTTGCCAATAAAAATTGACCTAATATTGATATTTTTGACACTTGAACTACAAAAACATTTAACTAATATAAAGCCTAAAATCCCGATACTGGAAGCTTATGTCACACTCAAATGGCTTTCAGTTTCAAAGTGAGCTTCTTAATAAGAAGTTCTTATTTGTAAAAAATACTTAAAGTTACTAACTCAAAATAAGCAATAAAGTCACACAATTTTGGTTATTTAAACTTTTATTCATAAAAATTACGATATCATATTAAAACTTAATTTTCATCGGATAATCTTTATGGATGGCCATCAATTCTAAATTGTTTCAAATCGACATAACTTAAATTACGGTCCAATGAATTAATTAAAGATATGTCTTCGCGAGTTATACTAAAATTAAATATACTTATATTTTCCGACATCCTTTCTTTATTAGAACTTGAAGGTATAACAATGACCCCTCTCTGTATTTGCCATCGAAGTACTATTTGTGCCACAGATTTTGAATATTTTTTAGCAATCGCTTTTAGGGTTTCATCTTCTAAAATTGTAGGCTTATCGTAATTTAAATTTCTTCTGCCAAGTGGTGAATATGCGGCGATATTAATGCTTCTTTCACGACAAAATTTTATAAGTTTTTGTTGATTCAAATAAGGATGACATTCCACTTGATTAATAGCTGGAATAGTTTCAGCAACTTTTAAAACTCTATCGATTTGTTCGGAATTAAAGTTGGAAACTCCAATAGACTTCGACAAACCCATACGCTTTACTTCTTCTAACTCTTTGTAGACATCAACAAAATTGTAATCACTAAAAGCAATGTCACCAT
>JAQIXJ010004690.1:0-10422 GCA_034700185.1 Phthiracarus laevigatus | reverse complement strand
TCTTTAACCTTAACTCTTAACTTTAACCGGTTAACCTGCTAAGTCAAAAGTTAACCGGTTAAAATGTGCATCTCTAATAGGTACCGTCCGTATCACAGAAAAACTAATTGTAATGCTATACTTTGAAGTATGTTAAGCTATTTGAAAAGTGTGTTTTGAGTTTTTTATTTTCATTTATATATTATCTTCACTGCCATATATTTAACATTCTTCAACCGAATCTTAGATTTCCATGAATAACTAAATTAATAGATTCCATTCATTTCAAGCTTTCTATTGTTTACTGTTCCAATCGATACAAATTTAATTCGATGTATAACTATGTATATCGATTTAATACAATAACTTTATGTATGTCGTTTGAAAGCTTTTGAAAGTTCTTAATGTAATCTAAGATTCAGTTAAAGAATTACAGTATTTGTGACATAAGATAATATGATAAACAAAAAATGAAAACTACAAAAACATTATTTTATTTTGTTGATTGAGGTGATTAATTTTCAAAACACAATATACTGTAAATTAGATTTTCTATGATACTTACGGTATATCTTGTTATACGCCATTTTTAGAGTCGTAAAGGCTATAAAATTAACATCATAATATCTGGTTTGAAGTTTTTATTTTATATTATCTATTTTATTTTATTAGAAAAAATGGATCATGATGTGAATAAAACTCTTGACGAAATAAAAATCTGGGAATCACTTAAAAGTGAATTTATTGTTCAATATAAGTGTGCGTGGATTGAAGATGTAGTTTACAAGTATGATCAGGGTGTCCCAGAGTGTGCCAGTCTGGGGGGAGGTTACTTTCCAATTTTTCAAAATTTAAGGGGGGTCAAACTACTTGGATTTAGGCGACAATTTTTCTGCCATCGGACAAAAAAACATGAAAAAAAATTTTTCTCCCATAGAGATGACATTTCTCATATTTTACGTAAGAAAGTCAACTTTTTGAGAAATTATGAGGGGGGTAACCCCCTCCAGTACCCCCCTCTGGGACACCCTGAGTATGTTATTAGGTATGACAAAGACGATACTATAGCCAGATATGAGTTTGATATAATCTTCAATCTTACAACAAATAACACATTATTTGTTTAAATGGAATTATGCCAAACAACTTTAGACAAATTAACTGAGGAGATAAATAAAAGTTTAAATCAAACCGAATCAACTGGATTAACTCAGATTGGATTTCATATGGCATTCAGTTTGTTTTTAGAAATAATAGATGGCATTAATTATCTTCACACACAAAAACCACCGCTAATTCATTCAATATTCTAGTTAATTCGAGATATTAAACCTTCAAATATACTTATTAAACAACATTCAAATAATACAAAATTCTTTAACATTTGTGATATTGGAATAATCACACAAACACAATAGAAATACAATGACACAAGAGCAGGAACAGCGGTATATATTGCACCTGAAATAATGAATGGTAGATAATATGATGTAAAATCTGATATTTATAACATTTGCGAATTTATCACCAATATGTTTTTATTGAGTACAAACAGGTATGTGATTAAATTTATTATTCAATTTAAAAAACAAAAAGTCGATTAAAAACACTAAATATTTATAAATTATGGAACACTAACGTAAACTACTTAAACTCTCTAAATATTCAATAGTTTAGATTGTGTCAGTGGTTTACTGACATTTATTACAATTTTAGCTGAAATAATACATTAACTTTTTATTAATGTTTTATTGATATATAAAAATAGCGCTATAAATAGAATTAATAAATCAACAAAATAGCACTTATAAATAGCATTAATATTCTATAAAAATTTCTTAAATGTTAAAGTATAATGTCTTTTTATTTTATATTAACATTTTTCTAAATATTTGTTCGTTCTTTTTCTAATGAAATTTTAAAATTTTTTGAAAAATTTGCTTTATTGGAAAAAGTTTTGAGGAAGTGGTAACAAAAACAGCTCAGATTTAAACGATATTTTTCGATTTTGAGAAAAACAGCATTTATAGCTTTTATAACATTTATCATTAAAAAAGCAATTAATAACATTTATAAATCAGCTAAAACGAGTCTAAAATATATAATTCGTGCACATTTAACAATTTTATGCTTCGAATTAATAAAACAAAAAATTAGCAATTGTTATGTTTTTGACTCTCTGCTAATGTTTTACTTTGCTAATGTAAGTTTGGATTATCGTTATCGCCAACCGAATTATCGGAATAGTCATATTCATAGTCATAAATAGTGGAATAAATTTCTGAATCATGATCATAACGATAATAGTGATAATACAAATCTAAATTAAAAACATCAAGATTTCCAGATTGAACAACAAAATTCGGTGATATTAAATGTTTAAGGCTATCGGTACGATCAATGTCACCGGTATCAGAGAATTTAATATTGAATTTGATTTTTGGTCGTTGTTTAGCGATCTCAATAAATTTAACAATAGTTGCTGTCGTTATCTGATTACAATATCGAAATGTTAGTGACGATAAATGCAAACATTTGTCCATAAGATTCGCAACGCCAGTGTCTGTAATCGATGAACCGTTTTTGGAACCATTAACGTCAACAATTTTTAACAGTTTCAGTTGCGATAAATAGTTGATGGTTTGATCAGATAATATGTTCGATGTATAAATACTGATGTGTTCTAGTTTTGGGAAATGCGTTCCAATATTACAAACAAAATAGTCATCAATTAAATTAGTTTTAACTATTAAATATTTCAATTCTATGCAATGTTTCAATAATTCTACAGACCATCTAAACTTTGCTAAACTGTCAATCGATTCCGATGGAAAATCTTTTAAATAAACACGTAAATTCAAATATTCGAGTTTAGAGAAATGATGGATGCATTTTAATAACTCCGTGTAACTTGAAAACGGGTTTAAATCATAGCAGTGGTAAAAAACCAAAATTAATTGTTTGATTTTTGGACAATTAATTGATAACTTCTCAAAAGCGCTTACAAATACAGATATATCCGCATAACTTATACATAGCGACAACTTTTCCAGATTAATCAGTTGCGATAAAGCATTCATAATAGGTATAGTATTTTCGGTTGTATCCATTCGGTGTGTAATCAATTTGATATTATTTCCATAATCTTTAACAAAAATATTCATTAAATCAATATAATCGTAGTAATTTTCCTGTTCAAATGAAAATCTAATTTCTCTCAATTTCGGTACTATTATTTCATTCGACTCGACGTCAATCAAATGCGATAGCAATATGTTAACTATTCGGCTAATATTGGGACACAAACGCAATAAAGTCTGATAGAAACGAATTGGTGATCGATATAACCATTGAGTTTCGTCTAAATCCGGAAAAGTAATCGATCGCAAAGTATTGCCACACTTTTCACCGAAACTTTGCCACACATTTATGAGATCATACATTTCGCATCGATGGCACTCTAGTGATACCAAATTCTTACAATTGTCTGTAATAATGCGCAACAATTGTTCATTTGATTGCTGATTTTGATACGCTATTTCATCCGTATCCGTATACGTATGGTACTCTCCAATAATAATTTTTGAAATACGATTACATTTTTTTAACATCTTATCTACAAATTTTATACTATACTGTTGAAAATTTAACATTGCATCGCCAAATATAATGTATTGAGGTTTTTCGTGAATTATGTAACCAGAAGTAAAAGTGTTTATGATATGCAAAACTTGTTGCCGATTATATATATTTCTCATCCATTTTTTTGAAACGCTTTCGTATTTGATTTTCTCTTCAAACGACAAATACTGTAATATATATTCACATAAGTCATCGCAAAATCGATCGAAACATTTACGACTGAAACCGGTTTTCAATTGATCACTCATTTTCTTATTAATTTTCCAATTAAACTAATAAATTAATAATTAAAAGCATTAAACTATAATGCAATGAAAATGATTACATTTATATTAATTAATTTTAAACTTACAAATAAATTGACGATAACGATGGTTAGTGATCACTATTCCTAAAGTAAAACAATGATCATGTATTGCCAGTCAATGATTATTTATCAAATTACTCAGTATTATTATATCTATTGTGTTGTTTTTACAGTTCAATCGACAAAATCTGCAGATTACATGTAATTATGTATACGAATAATTAACAATAATATTACAACAATACGGTATTAATTATTACTATCAGTAATGACCAACGGATGTGAAGTAGACATAAAGCGCTATCACTGCTTTGTAAACGAAAACATGTTATGTTATTATTTAGAGCATACGCATATCGTTCGTTTGCTTACTTTGCACATTCCAGTCACACAAATGCGCGTTAGTCTCGTATATTTTAGTTTTACAATGATTTATCGTGTTGTCGTCATAATAGAAGGTAAACAAACACATTGATGTATACACTGTTGCTATCTAGTAATCGAAATATTAACTTTCTGTATATAACTTGCTTTGATTTAAGCGAAATAAATAACAACAAGTTTGGGTTTGTTTTAATGTATTCATTGGAAAACAGTTAATCGTAATGTAATGTTAGCGTAGTAGTAGTCAAAACGTCAAAACTTTGCTAACTTAGTGTATATTACGTCATTCATTGTTGATTAGATATATTTTTATGTAATTTGTAATAATGAACAAAATTCGTTCGTATGAGATTGAGTTTCCATTGCAAACAAAAACAATAGTAATGGTAATTATATACGTAAAGGAAATCCCAGTGTGTCTGTCTGGGGCTACTTTCGAAGATTTCATAATTTTAAGAGGAGGTCAAACTACTCGGATTTAAACAACAATTTTTCTGCAGTCGGCCAAAAATACATTGACATGTTCATTTTCATTATTAGGTAAGGGTCAATTTTTTGAAATTCTTGGGGGATTACCCTGCGTGAGTCCCGCTCTGGAACACCCTGTTATATACTATAGCGTTATATACTTAAGTTGCTATAAGAGGTTGAAATCGGGTACCGTGGAAGACGGGAGAGAGTGGGAATGTAGCCAAACCGATGGAAGGGAGGGAATGGGATTGACTTAGAAACTAACGGGATGGGAGGGATTCCCGTAATAAAACAATTCAATCGAATTTTGAATAAAAGCAATGTATTTTATTGGCAACATGTCAATTTTAAAATTTGGGTCAAAAATTGTTCTATCAATTACATACTTGAAAACTTGAACAAATTAATAAAAAATTTATTATTTTGTTTGGTTTTGCATTGAATTTGCATTAATTAACTAACAAAAACAACCTGAATTGTTCTATTTTGAGTGTTAAACAAAACTAATACCCGCAAACTAATAAAACCAAAATGAATTGAAATTTAAATAAGTATGATTCACATGAACCAATTAAGTTACTTATATTGAATAAACCTTTGATCGAGATTAGAAATTTAAAAGTAAAATTATATGCTAAATGTGTATATACCTTGAGAAAACATAGCTTAATGAAATATTACTCTTAAGATTATCCACTCAGTAATGTTTAAATATTAATTTATAAACGCTACTTACTTATTATGGTAAATTCAAATTAATGAAAATCATATTTTAAATTATTGTTTAATAGTTTATAAATAATTACAATGAAATATAATAAATATTATGCTACAATAAAGGTTTTACAATTGAAAAAGGCTGGAAATTTTTATTTGAAACCCAATTAAACTGTATTTTCTATAAAAATTAAAGTAACAATAAAATAAAACTGATATTTGATTGACAATAAAAGTTTGTTAATACTTATGAGAAACTGTACTAAAAATCTCACTATATTTTGGAATATAGCCAAGAGATAATACTTGGAAAAAACGGAATGCGATAACATTCAATTATTTTGAGAAAACTTGATCTTACGAGTATTGATGTTCAAAAGCTTTAAGATTTTTTTAACTTAACTCGTTAAGTTTTTAAACGCTTACGTTAACTGTTTGATAAAAATTTAACTTCAAATTGATCTCCATAACTCATTTTTACAACAACCTTTTGATTTCATTTTCATTTTTAACCTTATTTCATATATGGCTAAATGATAGCTATTAAAAAATTAAATATTATTAAAAAAATTCCTAATAGAATATTAAATATTCAAAAAAATTATCCTATATTAATTTATATCAACTTTACAAAAAAAAATAGTTTATATAAGTTAGTTTACATTATATATAATTTATAAAAGTCTTATAAATATTATGATATAAAGTTTTATAGGAAACCCAATAATTTGTATTTACAAACAACCAGTTAAGAAACTATCTAAAATTAACGCATCACAAGATAACTTTAACATAAACTCACCACTAGATAATTATTCTTAATTTTATATATCTTTTAATACACACATTTTGTACTATTGCCAAAAAACTATAAATTAACTTAAAATTAAGAAAACTGCTATTTGTTTATTATGTTACATCTGAACAATCTGTACATACCGTGTTATTGTTAGATAATTATAAAATATTTTGCAGCAAAACTATGGAAATAAAGTATATCTAATTTTATTAATTTACTGATAATGAACTCAACCTTTTTCAATCTTTGAATACATACGCATCTGTTATGTTAGATTTTCAATAAAATAAAAAGACAATAAGGAATAAATTCATTCAAAAGCTTATCATAAAACAATTGTATTATTAACGAAATAATAATTATAATTTCATTAATAAAAAATTAACAACTAATCATTTGCCATTTTTATTTTAGTATTAGAATTGAAATAAAATCGCCACTTAATTAATTGTAACATTGAAATAACTAATGATGACTGATGGCTCATTTTTTCTAATCTTGAGATTGATCGTGCAGAGCTTAAGACATACATGCACCAGTTAAAAGTTTTTTAGTGGCTTTGACTAGCCATGATAGTGCTTAATAAATAAAAACGTTAAAAATACCGTTATGCAGCAGTGTTGCCGATTCAATATGAAAGTAAATTTACATAATGCGCACTCAGTCGCGTAAAAGTTTTCAAGTAGTACATGTATGGCTTAAGCTCCAGTATAGAAAAAAACTGGGCTGAGCTTAAAAATAAAATGTTTTACTAAGCTTTAGCTTACTTGTGAATGATATGCTTTTAGCTTGAATGAAATTTATTCACAGCAGAACAAATGTAATAATTTAAAAAATATAATTAAATTGAACGACGAAATCAAATATGTGCGACTGGAATTGATAGTGATTTGTAGTTGAGTTCCATACTACAGTGAAAGACACATGACTATAAATACGGCAAATACTTTTATAAAAAATAGCAATTGTCATTTCATTACCCAAATGACTTTAAATGTATGTTAAAGAAAATAAAATGCGATATAACTTGCCACATAGAGCACAAATGTATCACTGTATAACACTGGACAAACTTCACTGTAAGAAACCGTGTATACTATTCAAGCATTATACTGGTCTTATAGTGAAGCATGTCAAGTGTTATAAAGGGATACATAATTGTTCTATGAGGCTAAGTGCAGACTTGTTATGCCAGCTTTTTAAAGTCATTTGTGTAATAAAATGAGATAAGTGAACTTAACACACTTTCGATGGTATGTTATGGAATCAACGAAACAATTAATTGAAGAATTTATATTCGTTATGAATGAAAATCAATTTGAATATTTGTTAGCTCATGAAAACACGTATAAAATAGTTGCGATTGTTTTAAATCAAAAGTATTTTACAATTATTGATAATTGTTTCCAAGAAAACCATTTACGTATAGAAATCAAGAATATTGATTTATTTCCTTTTGATATATTGAAAAATCATTATTTTAACCGAAAGAATAATTAAATTACAAGTAAAATTTAATTTTTCTGGATATTTTAATAAAAATGATTTTCGACTAAATTTTAACAAAATAATATTGAAAGTTTTATATATTTATTTTGTTAAAGACAATTACAAGATTACTTTCAGATAAATCTAAAGATAAGAAGTTGCTTTTTGTGCAGAAATTTATCTTGATTTATAAATTAGGATATGAGTTTTACAAAATTTACAATGTTATAAAATGTTTAGTCAATATAAAGAAGCCCATAATAAGTGAGAGGTATTACTCAGCTTAACACTTTATAACTGTTAAAAGTAAGTGTTTCATAACAAGTAATTCCAGTTTTAGGCCCGAATAATCGTGAGAGTAATACATAGATTTTAAATTTTAAAACTTTCTCAAATTTCATTAAGTTTTTTGGAATTTGTATTTCAAATTCGTTTAGTTTTTGAGATCCCACCATTTTTAGGTCTTTCTCTAAATATTTTTGAATAATTTTAATTTATTCTCACATTTCATGAAAAGCAAGTATTTTCAGAGCTTGGTGGAAACTATTATATACAAATAAATATTTTAATCATATATAATCAATTTTTTATTCATTATTTTGCTTTATATTTGATATAAAATAGAATATTTTCCATACTTGTTTTCAATAAAATATAGATAAACATTAGTAAAATTAACTATTTTTTTAGTAAATAAATTATTTTTCAATAACTATTTTAAAAAAGATGAGCTTATGGATTTGAAAATGTCTATCTGTCCTTCCGGGTGTTGGAGGTTTTATATTAGTAAAGGGATTTCATTTTTTTCTTATATTAAAAGGATTTGGCATTTTGCCATTTTGGTGTAAAAACTAATATATTTGTGACATAAGTTTTAAACCATGAAAAAGTCAGCTTCTTATGAATATGTCGTTCTTATTTTATTATAATATTTAATCATAACGTTTATTAATAACTATGAATATACAACAATTATTGTAATTAATTATGATAAATTTAATTTGTCGCAATGAACTTAAGTTTTAATATATAACTCCATAATAAGTGATCAATTAGGCAAAAAACTGAATTTATAATGAGCCCATTAACAATTTCTTATTTAATTGATACTATAAGCGGTGGATTATAAAATATATGACGACAAATCGATGGAAAAAGGCATTACAAAGAAATTATTGAAATGTCAATTGTTAGCCCGAAACGAACTGAATGCAAACGTTGACATTCACAATACGAATTAATTATTTTACAATGGTTAAAGAAAGTAGATTATAGTTTCTTATTAATATTTGATTTATTATAGCATTTTTAATTGAAATGTCTTAGTATTGATGCCATAATATGAATATTTATATTGTAATACTTTTTGAATAGTAAATGTTTTTCGGACGATTTATTTCCGATACTCTATATACCACTAAATCTGAAGATAGAAAAATATATTATATTATGGATTAGATTTATATAATTATTTAGAATTGAAGCTATAATAACCTTTGATTAGCTTTATAACACTACATATAAATAAAATAACATTATTTAATGCAATAATTAATCGAAAATAATTTAAATTATTAAATAAATTTTTCACAGAATAAATGGATACACCAAACCATATTCCATAAAGTCCTCCGATATAACTGAATAAACCGTCAAACGTCAATAATTCGGTTTCCTTATAAACAAATATTGGATTCGTTGTATCCAAATAATAAGCAAATTTGTACGAAATATTTGAAATTTTCTTCCATATCATTGTATTAAAGAAAATATCTTCGCGACAGTTTTTCGGACATTTTTGTTTGCATTTATTGGTAATATTATAATCCTTTAAGTTAATGTGACATAAATTTGTAAAATCTTCATAAATGTTCGTAAAAATTCCAAAACTAGTGGCAAGTTTGCATCGATATTGTTTTTTATAACTAATAGTTTCACATTTTCTTAAACATTGTTCATGTGACTTTGAATTGAAGTATTTTAAAGAATTATCATAACTATTGCAATCAGATTTATATGGATATTCTAAATATGTTTTAGATATTATAGAGAATAATACATATGTTTCTGTATCGATATTAGTCATTGTTTCCAACCAATTCATAATTGGAACAAAACGATTTAGAGAACTATGTATAAAAACATGATAATTGTTATCGTATGACCTCATATTGTAGATCGATATTTCCAATAATTTTCTATTATGAGATACTTTCGTAAACATGGGTTTGTAACTATTTATTTCAGTAACAGTGAATGTGACACATTTAATATACTGATTTTCAGTTCCTTTTTTCCCTACAAAGTATCCAAACTCTGGTTTAAATGTATTAAATAAATTAGTTCCAAATATTTTTATTTTGCTATGTTTATGACCGAAATATATTGCCTTCACAAATATTTTCAAGAAATCATGATTAAATTTATATAAAACAATTCTTTTTAGCGTTAAATTTTTGTTGTAATGTATTATAAATTGTATTTCATTTTGGTATTCACGCGTATCAATATATTTTCGAATGAAAAATTTAAATAATTTTGGATATTTATTACTGAAAAACATTGTTATAGCAGGTACAGGTATTTCATCAATACTGTTGTGCTTTATTAATATTTTGAATTCACTCTCAAATTT